>VXBA01001811.1:404739-465241 GCA_013399895.1 Serilophus lunatus | reverse complement strand
AAGAGGGGGGACCGCATGCTCAGGGTANACCGCATGCTCAGGGTATCAAGGCGCCATCACCTCACTGGCTGTGGGCACTCTGGGGACGCCCCAGAGCGACTGCTGCTGCTGCCCCCAGGGATCCCCTGCAGGAGGGACCCCTTGGGACAGCGGGGGGGCTGCCAGGGTGCCCCCATGGCCACGCTCCCGGGGCTGCTGCCCATGTCAAGACCAGGGGACCCCCTGCTGGCCCCCTCCCCAGGCAGGATAGAGGCGGGGGCTTCTGTAAATACTGGCGGGCCAGATTGCAGACCCTGGGAGGCCATATCTGGCCTGTGGGCTGTAGTTTGAGGACCCCTGCCATAGAATAGCGATATCCACTGTCTCTCAAAAGATGACAACCTCCACAAGCATGACTTCACAAGTAGAATTTTTCCAGCCAAAGCCAAAACTTTTTAGAGCTTTAATACAGCTCTAAACTGTGCATTGAATGTTGGGCAGCCAGGAAACAGAAAATGGATTAAATTCAATAAAAAATGTGCAGAGATGAATAGTTTTTCCAGTCCTAGAATCAAGGCTTAGTGCCTTAGCCCTTCATATCTGGAGACTTGATTCTCATTCCAGGGTGGGTAATAAATAACATGCATGCTTGGTCAAGTGGTTATCTTCCATTTGCCAACCTTTAGGATTCTTACTGCATATTGTTGACTGGCTTTTCACAGGTCGATTATCTTCCATAGAGAGGAAATTCCCAAGCAGGATTTTCAGCACATTTTGGTAGCAGGATAGTCTTTAGAGGTGGGTGGTAGAAAAATAACCTTTATTTTTATACAATACATATGGTAGACATGTGGCAAAAACAGAAAATGACAGGGGATTTAAAACATCATCACAGAAAATCAAAAGGATAAAGTTGAATGAAGCAGATGGGCTTATAATGTTAGTGAGAGTTGATATGAATATTGAGATGGAAATTACATAATAATTTTGCTTCCTAGTTGTCTTCTGTTCTATATGTAGGGCTTTTGCAATAAAAGGTATGTGTAGTCCCTGGAAATTTTAGGTGCAATGAGAAAAAGTTAGGCAATGCTTCTTCAGATAAAAAAGCTCTGAAAGATGGGTTGTAGCTTAAATCTAGAGAATATGATTTGCTCAGTAAAATGACCGACCATGCATTCATACAAAAGTATGCAAGAGTATTTCAAAAGGTTTTTCCACTTGCAAGATATAGTTATTTTGTTTGGAAACTTCTAAATCTGTAACTTTTTGACCTAGGGGTGAGAGGTCAAGCAATAAATATGGCTAAATGGTGGGCAGTTCTGGTCTACAGATATTTCTCTATGAGATGCTCTTCTTGTATGAGTACCTTTGAATATGTATCCTTTCAGACCTAGTTCTTTTATCACATTCCATAATTAAGTATCTGAGCACCCGCAATAAGACACTGAGCAATAACATGGGGCATTTGTTTTTCAGGTCTTATTCCCACAGGGAATACTATACTTAGATTTGGTTTTGTAGAGCTTCTTTTGGTTTGATCTTTGTTTTTAGATACAGTTTTAGTTTTAGAAGTCCATCTAAAACAAATGTGCTTTGACCTTGGAGCAAAAAGTGGTGAGATTTCCAAAGTTAATTACTTGGTGAGTGGGCCCATTTCACAGTTCTGAAATGTCTGTGAGAAAATCATATCTTTTGCCTAGATAAACAGTTCAGTTACATAAAGCATTGCACTATTCTAGACAAAGGCATTTTTAAAATACAGTCTTTAGGCTTGAAGAAGTTTGATAAATGCCATGAGACATGGACATTACAACAGTGGGTCTGATATTCATGCAAGGATTTTTGATAACAAGTTCCCCCATGGTGGCTTCATATTCTGTGCCTGAAACTTGCCCTAAGCTCCAACCGAGGCAGGATTTTCACTACATATTTAGATTTAGATTTGAACAGTATTGTCTTCTTTGAGACACAGTTTTGATGTTTGAGAAAATGAATGAATTTTTGTCTGTCTTCTGAGCCTGTTTTAATCATCCATATTCCACTTTTTTAGTCTAGGCTGTGGTCGTGGTTTCATCCCAGCTAGCAACTAAGCCCCATGCAGCCATTTACTCACTCCCCCATCAGCAGAATGGTGGGAAAATTGGAAAGGTAAAGGCTAGGAAACTTGTGGGTTGAGATAAAAGCAGTTTAATAGGGAAAACAAAAGCCATGCACTCAAGCAAAGAAAAAACAAAGAATTAATTCACTGCTTCCCATGGTCAGGCAGGTATTCAGCTATCTCCAGGACAGCAGGGCCCCGTCACGCATAACAGTGACTCGGAAAGACAAAACAGCATCACTCCAAACCTCCCCTTCCTTCTTCTTCCCTCCACTTTATATGATGCTATATGGTCTGGAATATCTCTTTTGGTTGGCTTAGGTCATCTGCCCTGGCTATGTCTCCTCCCAAACTCCCATGCACCCCCAACTTCCTTGCCAGTATGGCAGTACAGAAAGCAGAAAAGGCCTTGGCTGTGTGTAAGAACTGCTCAACAATAACAAAAACATCTCTATATTATCAATCCTGTGTTCAGCGCAAACCTAAAACACAGCCCCATACTGGCCACTGTGAAGAAAATTAAATTTAGCCCAGTCAAAACCAGCACAGCAATTTGGTTCTTAACATGTCAGTTAAAGAATAAAGTTTAAATATCAGTGATGCAGGCTATAGTGAAAAATCTTATTCGTGAAGAAAAAATTGTTTTCTGGTAGCAGGTATTTCATGAGTCAGCAGTGGCTCCAGCAATTCTCTGTTTTTCCCTGGGTAGGATAGAACATAAATGTTTCAATTCTGGATTCTTATTTGTCCTTTTACATTTGATGACAGCTCTTGGTGTTTTGAACTGTAATACTGGGAAAGGAGTATACAAGACGCACAATGAGTTCAACTGGTATAATATCTATCACTCTTATTTAACATCATCAGAAGTGAAGGCCTATTTGGTATTATAAATTGTCAGTGTCCAAGGAATGGGTTAAATTGGAGCTTGTGTTTTTACAAGAAATGGAAACACAGAGACATTATGAAAGTGGAAGTAACTTCCTGGTTGTCAAAGCAAATTCCCATTGGATTGAAGATAGATTTGAGGTCCTTATCTATTAGTACAGTCCTTATGTATTTGTGCTTTGGACAAGAATAACTTAGGGAAGTTTTATTTAAAAAAAAATCAGATAAACTTTAGAAAAATAGCATAGCAAAAAGTGTTGAACAGGTTGAAATACCATGGTAACCAGTCTAGAACCTGCGGATAATCATGCAATTATTATTCATGCTAGCTAGGTCCAAACGCATCAATGTGGTCAGATAAAAAATATTTTTATGGGTTGCGTGAAACATTTGGAAAAAACATATGTGCACTCGGCATCTGCATTGCAAGTACAATGCAAGGAGGATAGAAAAACACCAGGAAACCAAATTGCAGAAGATAAAGATTTATTCAACTAATCAATAAACTGTGCCTGCAATAGTAAACAAACACATGAGATTTCTCAGTTGGTAGCAGTGCTCAATAAGTCAGAAATTATTTGTTTAAGGTTATTTCATGTAGTTGTTTCAGTGGAGGTATGAATATTTCTGACATGATAGTGGTCTGATGACAGTGTGAATAAGTGTATGCTCCCATATTCTGTTGACATGCACTTTAAAGACATAAGGCAAACATTTAAATCAGAGATGGAAGTGTGTATGGGAACAATTTTCAGCTGTATAACACTCCATGCAGATTTGGTCGTAATGTTCCTTGTTATCCATCTGTGCGTAAAGCTACATGATTTGATACACAACTGCAGCATCAACATAGCATGGCACAAGCAATTACATTTAGAACTTGGGAAAAATGTGTTCATTCTGCCATTTTATTTTGGGAAAGATGGCTGAATTGAAGAAACATAAAAATGAGGTAAAGCAAAGTGGTTTTGCTCTGTAGCAGAGAGTCTACATCAATCACTGAAAATTTGTGTTGTGGTAATTATCAGAAAACTTTGGGGTCTTGGAAGCCTACTATGTCTTGCAGTAACTGTTACACTCACACTAAAGTTGCAGGGATGTAAATATACACAACTGTGCTTTGCACCTTGACATATCTTTTGCACTACTGTTTGTTTATACGATGCTTTAATTATTATTTTTTGTTGTTGGGGACAGAATGTTTAAAAGGGTATTACAGCAATATTGGCATAGACTATAAAACTTATCAGATGTTCACTGCTTATAAACACAATACATTGCCTCTCTCATTCCTTGATCGTATAACTAGCATAAAAAAGTGAGGGAAATGGCACTTAGAACCTTTGGTTTAAGGCCTTTAATTTAGCTTTATAACACACTCAGATTGCATTCTGCTGTATCTACTTAGTAGATCAATAAACTGTGAGACAGCAAGATTGAGTGACTTGCCCAACCTGCAATAGAGACTCAGTGACAGAACTGGAAATTGAAGTAAAATATCGTATTTCTTTAATTTTTTGTCCAAGTCATCAGATTTAAGATTAAAAATCAGACAAAACTCAGGAGCTTGGCTGCTGAGGAAACTGGTAAGTTTTATTCAGAGATCCTAAGGCTTAGCAGTAAGTTTGTTTGTAATTCAGGTGCCAAGATAATCAATGAGACATAAATTATAATGCAATTCATACTTTTGTATGATTATTTTTATTGGAAAGTGCAGAAACTAAATCAAACTTTGCAGGGAAGCATGTTAATTTCAATGATTTTTTTTCTCGGGAGAGGCTTTGCAGGTTCAAGATGGAATTTCTATTTACAGAAACCCAACAGAAACACTGGATGTGATGATGACTAAATGATTGAGGTGCTTACATTCAGTTTAGGAAAAAAATAGCTCACTCTGTGTTGCATCAATTCACGATGGTGATTTGAGTCTATCTCTTTTGCATCATCTAGGAACACTGGTTATTTTGGTGATGCTCTCTTGCTGTTTTCTCTCAAAACTGTGCAACAGTTATCTGTTTCCTCCAAACACCACATAGAAAAATCTTCAGAAGTTTTTTCTTTTTGCTATAAAACTTTACTTTCTCATACATCTTCTAATATAGGTAGTTGAATAGTTTGTTAGTAACGTGTTCAAATTTGAAAGCAGTAGTGATCTAAATCATATTCTACAGTCTATACAAAACATCTGAACCATCAAGACCACATGTTTACAACACAAAAATCGTTACAGTAAAGGCAACACATTTTCATTAGCTTTTGACAGCTTTACTAAATCAGCCAAATTCTGAATAGACTCTGAGCCAGAATCTCCTGCTTGATTGTAGAAATTATCTGTTCTGTTCAGGGAGAGGTATGCTGCAGCAGAAGGCAGAGGCCAAGCACAGTTGTGATGTGGAGAGAGGAAGGAGGAGTGGAGCTCTGCAAACCATATGACTGCATCTGACCCAGAGTTCATGGTGTGCTAAGTGATGCTAACTGGGAGGAAAAAGGAAAGAGACAGCACTATATCCCTCCTGAGTTTCCACTGCAGTCTACCCTTAGGAAGAAACCTGATTTGTGTGTTTAACAAGGACTTCTAGCCTTCACTGCTGTTATGTTTAATTTTTTAATTAAATTATTTAAAAAAAATAAATTAATTAGATACTGCATCCATGAATCCAACTTTTTAGTTAACATATTGGGATGCTTGGACTGGTGCCAACTTTGTATTTTACTTTCTGATTTTTAGAGCATTATGTCATGATGAAACCAGAGAAAGTGTGTAATAGATCCATCCCGTTGTTATCTGTGATCTTACTAGTTCCACAGCTTGCAAATCCTCCAAATTAGGTTCACATATCAGCACTTCAGTAGTCTTCAGCAGCATCAGCTTGACACAACATAACAAGCTTTCTGATACTGAAATGAATGGCTGCCCTTTACCAGTAGTGATATAAGCTAGATTTAAGTTTCTTTCATGGCTGAGTAACTTTTGTTCAAGTATTACAGGAATTTATTTCAAACCCTCCCTCTACTTTTTTTTGTGTGTCTGTGTGTGTGTGTGTGTCTGTGAATTAAAGGTTGTTGGTGAATGGTCTCTTTCTCTGCAGAAAGCTTGGGCCAGCTGAAGCCTAATATCAAGTGCAGAAGTCCTACTGATCTGTACATAAAAGAACGTTGCAAATGCATTCTTCAAAAGTTAGAAAAATTATCATTATGTTTTTATAGATAACATCGACTTAGTCTCCCTGTGTATGAGAACTGCAAGTAGTATGTTTAACGGCATAATTTTAGACAGCACTTTTGGGAGGCACACTGAGCACAGGATGAACAATCCTCTTCCTGCAGCCCTTTGCCTCATTTACCGGACACCTTCTAAGCTGTGCAGTGAGTGAGGCGAGGCGAGGGACCAAGGGACAATGGGCTCATTCACTGCAGAACACTGATTCATTTCTGCATCACCTTTCACTCTGCACAGCGGATGAAACGGGGAAGGGGGGGGGTGTAAGAGAAAGCGGGGCAGTGTGTGGAAAAAATAGTATGCATTTTGTGTAATTAAAGATTGCATAATAATGTACAAGCACAAGAGATCTCTAGTAAAGCTGAAAAAACATGTTTGATTTGAGAGTTTACTGTAATTTTAATATGTGAGATGATTAAATTTGAACAGAATTTTCCATGTCAGTAAATGTGGCTTTATCAAAATTTTCATAAGAAAGCAGACTTTTTTTTTTCCTTTCCCTTTTCTGAAGATTTCGCAGGAGATGGAAATATTTGAGGTCTGTCAGTGTTTAATTTCTGCTTCAGTATAAGCTTAGCAATGACATATAAAAATTGTTACTTCGGATCTTTCATGCTTCTCTTCCCAGTAGAAAAGATGCTGTGCATCTGGACTATGTTTTCCATACTGCATGGCAGTCAGTCCCTGGGGATGCGTGCTAGCAGAGAGAATAGATTCTTTTATTTCAGTTTGGATTTGACAGATCAGATAAAATATATTGATTCAACGATAGTAAAATAATTCAGCTAAAAAGATAGAAAAGCATAAAAAGAATTTTCGAACTTTTGTCTCAGTTTATTATAAAAACAAGTACTGGAACATCAGACTTTGCTCTGGGGTGGAAAGTTCATATTTTATCATCTGTGCCACTTACAGATTAGGCAAAGCAAATGATTATATTGCAAATCCTGATTAAGCTACATCATCTTATTTTAACTTTTTTTTTTTAATTTTATGATTTATATTCTATTTCAGGCTCTGTGTGTGGTCTGGACAAGGCCTCAGTAGAGGAGAGATTTCGAGACTTGTGCCAAGCTGTGCAATGTTATGGTGGTCTGATGATATGTGTTGCTGCTAATTTCTATTTTAATAACAACTGTTTTCTTTTAACATTATAAAGCTAGCAATTGTTAGTGCTTTTAATTGAACTACCCGTGAAGTGTGAATGGTAGGTGGAGCTGGCACACAGGATGATCCACAGTAAATTAATAATATTAATAATAGGGCTGGAGTTTCTTTCACCTGCAGAAAATCCCTTCTCTCACTAGCCAGTAGACTCATCATTTGTGTGTATGTGTCTCCATCACCACCACAGGCCTTAATACTTCGTGTAGTCTGTTTCCCTTTAACTGCGGCTTTAGGCTTGAGTTCACATGCCTTTCCTTAACTCAAACTATTTTTGTAGCAGAGCCAACAGCCTGACAGCACTTTTAAAAAAGAATGAATGGGGTTAAAGTACCCAAGTAGCGATACACTGTTTTGATGGCTGTTCCCCATAGTTTTGACTGCTGAGCAGTCAGCTATTGGTAACCCACTGAGGACAAACAACTGAAATTCAGATTGTAGTTTTCTTGTGAAAAATATCACAATTTTTGTAGTTTGACAGTAAAATACTTACTTGAGAAGAGTCCCTCCTCATAATGTTACTGTCAGAAACATTACCCCAGTCTGTATTATTCCAGTCCTATCCACCCTAGATGAATTAGTTCACAGAGGTTGCACTTGTTTCAAACGTACACATTCTAGACTGCACTGTATTGTGCCTATTGGCACAGCAGCCTGCAGTTCCCTCAGTCAACATGTGTGGGAAGAGACTTGGGAACCTTCTCCAGGACAGGCCAGTGGGCTCTCATTATCCAGCCATCTGGACCATAGATTGTTCCAGATGTGACATATGCAGTAAAGGCTGCCACACAAATACGTGTTATGAATTCAGCTAGTTTTATTTTGTTACAGAGTTTTGAATTCACTCTGTTCCTTCATCTACAATAAACAAACATGTGTATGTGTACACATAGACGCACTACTGCCTTTATATGCTGTACCTACCTTGTCACCCACTCACACCCTGTATAGCTGTACCAAACTTGCTCCTATATGCAAGTCCATCGTTTAGCTTCTATGTGCTTCACCTCTGGGAGGTTACTATTTCCGCTCTTATCTCATACTGGTCCTTCTGACTTGCTGATTGGCTTCAGTTATGTTTACAGTGTTCCAGGAAGAGGATTTCTCTCTTTATCCCTCTGTAAATGAGTGCCATGACTACGTGTGGTGGGGAGAAACCTGGCAGTTCAAGAATGGGAAGCAATTATGCATCGTACACCCTGTAGCCCTTATATTTATATTTTATATTAATGGTTGCTGTGGAATGAGAATCAAGTCTTTGAACAAAGAAATATATAACAAGCTGGGACAAGTGTGGTGAGGCAAATGTTCATGTGGAACAAATGTTTCTATAAACCAATTCAAGAGCACAGGAGAATTTTTAAGGCACTCATTTGCAGGACATAAATGCTGACCTTATGTAGTTTCTATGTATAGGAACTTTCTTCAAAGTTATTCTATAAAGTGCAGAGTTGCTTTAAGGAATTACTTTATATAGAGGATTGGCTCCTGAAGCCTTATTTTACCTTAATCTCTGATCCACTGGGATAAGGAGTTGTTTGGGGTCATCCACTGTCTGACTTTGGGCACTCAACTGAAGCACCTAGCCTGGAAGATTAGCCTTTCCAAACTCCTTACAGGACTAAGTGGGGGATAGAGTTGCATCTAGACACCACGTCTGAAAAACTGCCTGTCCCTCTCTACTCACTGTAGAAATATTAAGGAAGCAGAGAGAGTCCTAAGTCAGTAGTCTAAGATAAGTGCTGTGAAATGCCTCTATGATTTCACACTGTCTTCTGTCAGTTCCTTTTCTGCTTTTTCCCAACAAGTTTAAATTATAGAAGATGGAGCAAAGTGTTTTGCTTTTCTTTTTCAGCTTGGAAAGACATACATGGCATCAAATTAATTTTGTATGAGCCCCCTCTAGTATAATACCTGCTGTACAATTGTCTGAAACTGAGAGGGAATGGATGCCTTTAACCCATGCATTACTCCAGGAAGAACCTGGTACAGTGCCTTTTACATGCCTACATCACCATATGAAAAAAATCCATTACACTGAGGACTCTAAATTTATTTAATTATATTAATCATTTACAAGTTCATATGTCATCATACTCTTTGTATGCTAAAATAGTAAGTGGATTTGTTACTGGATCTCCATTCTCTGGCTTTGTGCTTTTCTCTAAAATAAACACCTTTTAGTTTCTTGCAACTAGATTTTTTTTTTACATGTAAGCTTTTTACTCACTTGTAGCTCCTATTCTTTTTTAACCTGGCTTTCATACTTCCTTTTGACTGCGGCATAGTGCTTTCTGAGTTGACCAGATTTCCTCAGCATTTCTTTGTTCCCCTTTCCAGTTAAGTTGAATATGAATAGGTACAGATTGTCATTACAGTAATTTCTCTCTATAGTCATTGCTTCTGGCGTCAAGCTGTAGTAAGATTAGATAATCTTTGAACCAGTATTTTCTCTTTACCTGATAGGTAACCTGGCATGTTTTTTTCACTCTAGAAAAAGAATAAGGTCAGTTTGCTGAAATTCCTTTAAAACTTTACTGAGCATCCTGTCTGGTAGTAGAGATGAACCACTTTCTCTACATTTAGATAGTCGTCCAAATCGATTTAGTCTCAGCCCTCTTGTGCATTGTTCTGGGAGTTTTCTTCCTGTGGACAACTCAGCAAATTCATGTGGACCATCTCCAGGTCAGTCCCTAGGTTTTACTGCTTTACAGCTCCTAGTTAAGAAATATTATGAAAAAAGGGTCATTGTTGTCTCTGTTCCCTCTTGTTCAATTTGGAGGATGTTCTGGCACACAGTAAGCTTCAGTGAATCCCAGTGATCTGGCACTGGGTCTGGGCTTTGCTTACTTCCTAGCTTAGGCTTATAGGCCAGGAAAATGTTGTAATGCAGTTTCTTCTCTCCAGTTAGTCCTTGGAGATTCCTCCTCTTCAGATTCAACTGTAGACCTTCATATATTATTTTCTCTGCTGTTTTTTAGCTCAGCAGATTTCTTGTAACTTCCTGCCTAATGGATCCATCTCCTCCTCTTCACTCCTTATATGAGCATGAGGTCATTGTGAGGTTGTTTACTCGTAAGTCTGCTTCTAGAAACCCTTGTCCTTTCAGTTTGTAGCCTTTTAAAATCTTGCAGGATTTTAAACTCTTTCAGCTCAGTTGATTCTTTTCTTCTGAGTTTTCAGTTTATGTTATTAATCTTTATTTTTCAGTGGGTGTACTTGTGTGCTACAAGATTCTCATGCAAATACAAAGGACAAGAAATAAATATATTACACAAAAGGCAAGTGGATAGGAGTGAGAAACAGTAATTTCAACTTTAACCTAATGAAGAAAGGAAGGAAAAAGGGAAAATGTGATCAGGGTAGGAAGGCTCCAGAAAGTAGAAAGTAGGCACCTGTTCTTTGGTATTTCACCGTTGAGATTGATTGATTGATTGATCGATTGATCGATTGATCGATTGATTCCCAAAGGACAGCATTGTAAGATTGTCACAGAGAAGTTTGACTCTTGTGCTCTTTTCTGTACATTTCTGGTCAGAGTTGACGGCGGGTACAAAACTGTACTCCCAAATTGGAGTTGTCTCTTCTGTGTTCAAGGAAGCTTGTACTCCTAGTGTGAAACAGACCCAGTGACAGCAATTTAGAAAATTCTGGACATTGTAACATCAGTGGAAAAATGTTCACTGATTTTAAGAATATTATCTAAAAGCTTTACCAATGGTTGAAAAGCTGAAAGGTAACAAAAGGAAAGACTGTCAAAATTATGGCTATTTACCTCTGGGCATATAAAAAGTAAGCACATGTGGATGGCTGACCCCTCTGGTACTGGGAGAAAGGAGCCAGAACACAGCAACCTAGTCTATCAAGTTATGTTCCCAGATCAAAGGTAGCTAACAGCTGCTGGAAAGGGAAATAGGATAAGGAAACATGCAGACCTCTGGAATTATATGAATCAGTTTAATAAAAAAAATTTCTTGAGAGGAATCCTGAAGCAGCTGATATTGAAAAACCTGGTAAGTATGCAGTTTGTGCTATTTTAAAATCTAATTGCCTTTCGAGATAATACAGATAGGCACTTTGTGGCTTGTCTTCATTATGTGTCCTATGTGAGCTCAGAAAATACTTGAAACTTAAGAGTCAATTAAACAAGCTGTGTAGGACAGGATAAAGGTGATTTTGCTATTGACACAACAGGATTACTGCAGGTGAGTTAGGCGGGTTTAAATGAAGAACCCATCTTCCCTCTGAAACAAAGAACATGTCTGAGAGACAGGTTACGGAGTTTGATGGATCATATATAGAAAGAGGTTTGGAACTGTTTTTTTGTTATTTTTTTTTTCTGTTTGAGGGAAATTTGATTTGCAAAATTACAGAATTAGGTGGAGAACTTAATTTAGAGCCACAAAGAACCCCAGGAAAACTCATCATCTCTACTCTTTCACTCTTATAAATGTTCAGAGAATGGACCTATAGGCTGATAATTATGTTGTTTTCAAAGCTCAAGTATGTTTTAATGGAAATATGTATAATATAGTTTTCACTAAAAAAGGCCTTTCATTTTTAAAAACTTTAAAGTGTTTCCAGATATAGTTTGAGTTTTATAGCTTCACCCTCCTACTGACAAACCCATACTAGAAAAAAGAATATCTTCAACTAAGCATCAGCAATTGCCAGCGCTCATATAACCAAACACACGTTGTTTTAGTAATATCTCGTCAGCACTGCTGTGGTTTCATAAAGTACATCTTCACTGGAACTCTTTTTCTTTCTTTCTTTCTTTCTTTCTTTCTTTCTTTCTTTCTTTCTTTCTTTCTTTCTTTCTTTCTTTCTTTCTTTCTTTCTTCTTTCTCTTCTTCTTCTTTCTTTCTTTCCTTCTTTCTTTCCTTCTCTCTTTCCTTCTTTCTTTCCTTCTCTTTCCCTTCTTTTCAGATATATACTGATATATACACATATATATGTATAGAAAGTTATTTTATTCAGTTGCAGTCTTTTCACGAACAGTGCAGTAGGACCTGTGCTGTAACCACTCCCAGACAGAATCTACTGTGTAGATTGCTGAGAAATATAATGATGTGTTTGAAGCGTGTGTGCATAGCACTGTTCTGTCACATTATTACATCGTCATAATATTTAATCTCTTTGCACACTCTGGATTATGCAAAAAGAACAGAGACTGGTTTGTTCATTGTCAGCACCTGACTTTATAGGCTACACTGAATTCTGAAAGTTCAAGCCACAGCTTCAGTGTCTGGTAATGATTCTCTCAACCACAGCCAGCATTGGACAATGCCCTTCCATGTGATCCAGTGTAAAGGAAAAAAGGATTCAGAGGGCTGACAGTGATCATTCTTAATAGAAATGTGACACACGGTGTTTCATGTAAGATTTTAATAAAGAAGGGTTTTGCCAATAGGGATGATGCTTTCTGTTAAGATAACCTCTCTTCTGAAAGAAATCCTTAGGAAGGTAGTGACTGCGAAGAATTTATTCACATTTTCTTTGATCACAGTGGCCAGTAGAGGAGATTTCTGACAATAGAGTAAGAAATCTTTTGAAGAATTATTTAGTGGTGATTAAAAACCTGAATGATATGTCATTGGTGGACTTTCTAAAGTTCTAGGATTTGATGTACCTACTAACAGGAAAGTAATAGGAAATATGGATAAGTTTAACAGCAGTGATTTTTTTATGTTTATTCTCACGCACAGTCAGTACTTATGTCATTTGCTTTTTTATTGTTTTATGAGAACTTCCTCAGACTACTCTTGATTCCCATGAAGTATAAGAAGTACAAAATGAAAATCAATGGATTGAGTTACTTTGCACTTAAACTCTATGAACTACCTGTTGTTTCCTGCATTTTGTGCATCGTATAATTGAAGACAGAACTATTCTGAAACTGCTTTTCAATGACAGGTAAGATTAAGTGAGATGCATCTACTGTAGTCCCTGCATTGCTCCTGTAGATGTGGACTAGAAAATACTCGTTCACAACAAAATTGTTATAAAAGAGACAACTTTAAGCACACTGACCACACACACAATCAGCTAAAACAGTTGAGGTTCATCTCTTTCAGAACCTTAAACATAATTCTGCACAAGATTCTTCTCCTAGGAATTATTACATGATAAAAATTCCCTAGTGCTTTACTTAACTATTATCAAACTGTGGTCTAGATTGCACTTATAAGTAACAAATATACAATAGGACCTTCAGTTACCATGTTTCCTACTTAAATCAACATGAATTTTAGGATATTCAGGGCTTTCTTTTTTTTTTCTGCCAGTGATCTTTCACCTGACAAGGTAATGTAGTAAGACCCAATGTCTTGAAATATTACAAAAAATGTTAATTCTTTAAGCCGTTCTGTTAGCACCCAGCTATCTGGCCAAAGTCTGATATTGTTATCTAAAATAACAGGAGGTAATTTTTCTCATTATGCTCAATTTTGGCTTACCCTTAAATCTTTAAACTGATTGCCAACATGTCTCAAACACACATTTCAGACTTTATGTTCTTTGTTGTGGGTTACATGTTAATTGAAATTAAAACTGCAATACAGTGAACAGACAGTCAAACATGGAAATGTGAGGAGAAGACAAAGTTTGTGTCTAGTATCACAGAGCTCATTAGTTCATGGGTTTGGGTCCTTAGGGAAGGGGGAAGTTTGAAGGGGACAACAGAGAAGAGAAGAATGATGAGTTATAATTTTGACATAACAAATAATCTTGGACATCAGGAGGAATTTTTGGACATGAGGAAGAATTTCTTCATGGAAAGAGTTGTTAAACATTAGAATTTACTGCCCAGAAAGGTGGTGGAGTCACCATCCTTGTAGGTCTTCAAGAAGCGACTGGATGTGACTCTTAGTGCCATGATCTAGTTGACAAGACGGGGATCAGTCAAAGGTTGGACTTTATCTTAGAGGTCTTTTCTGACCCAAATGATTCTGTGATACTGTAGTGCATGGTAGATTAGGTCTGATTTTAAGAATGGGCTCAAAATTCTGATTAAGTTATATTGTAAACATGCCTTGTAAAGCTTCAATGCCCTCTACATGACTGTGGCGATGGGGGTAATGTGGAATACAGAAAGCACTTTAAAAGTTTCTCAAAAAACACTTTTGTGTATCTCAGCATAACTCTTGAAGCCTGGGCCAAAGTTCTCACTTTGCAGTTTCTTGGAAAGTACAACATGGAGTCTGATGGGGGTTATGGAATTTATAACCCTAAATGTTGTTACTAATAACAATTTCCAGTTGCTGACAAAGGCAAAGCACCACACAGTTGCTCCATAAACAAATATTTATGTATAATACAAGGAAAGTGTAAACAGCTTTTACAGTGTTTTTTAAATAATTTCTCAATACGATCAAGAAGTTAACCTACAAGTGTTTCTTCCTGAGCAGATTAGTACAATCTGTTACTACCAGATACACTCACAGAATTGAAGTTTGTCGTGTAACGTTGGCTTAGAATGTAAAGAATCAGTATACATTTGGATTTCAGTTCTTTAACAAATGTATATAGGAACATTATTTCCTATGTTATCTCCATTTCAGAAATTATTTCAGTTTGTGTGGCCTAGAATACAAAGGTGCAACTTGGATTTTCTTTTAAAGCTGGCAAAAAGTTTTTCAGTGCTTCTTGTGACTTTTCAAAAATGCTTCTCTTGTCAGCAAACAAAGGTTTGGCAGAGCCTTGTAAATCAGCATATTCATCCCCTTTTCATGACTTGCTTCTACAAGTTTTTTGGGAGTAAAGAAAAACATCAAGTATTGCCAAACCTGAGCCCTCAAACATTTTGAATTGGGCTCCAGAAATTCAGAAAACTTCCTAAAATTAATGAGCTTAAAAAAAAATATGTTGAAGAAAAGGTTCTTTTCATGTGCTCTGTGATGGTTGAGCATTTTGACTCAATTTTAAACTTTTCTCTGCAACCAATACAAACCTGATTCTATTCTAAAGAGGTAAATTGCACTTAATTGCATATTTTTGCAAGATTCCAGAAGTTGGGCCTTTAAAAACACCAAGTAACAATAGACTTGCAGTAAAACTGTAGTAACTGCTGACATTGGAAGTGTGTAAATCTGTAGGAACAGCATTACAAGTTTTGGAATGAAACCTGACAGTAACGTTATTCTTTATCTAGCATACAGTTTATCCTCTAGCCAAACCCCTTGATTTTCCAGTAATGTATGTGAGTATGACCAGAACTTGGCAGAAAGCAGCAATCCCATTTCTCAGGAATTTTGGATATTTCTAAATTTAGTTTCTTTTATGCAAAGCAAAATTTAAACATTCCTTTTGAAATAAAGCTGTCTTCAGACAGACTTACTTGAAGTCCACACTCTGAGGAAGAATTCTGGAAAATTGCGTTGATCTCATGGCATCCTTCAAACACTCCAAAAAATGTTGAGCAAAGTAGTAATAAAAACATCACTGCATTGGAGTTTCCAATTAATATGGTGTTCTGTCAAAATGGAAACTTTTAGAAATATATCAGGTTTGTTCGGTTGTTTTTGGAAGGCAACATATAATTAAGAAATATTTGTGGTCCAGGTTAGACAAAAAAAGGGAGGCTCCAATGAGCTTTTTTGTTGCTGGATGAATGGGGAAGGGGAAGGGGTGGAAAGGAAAAGGGAAGGGGAAAGGAAAAGAGGAAAGGGAAGGGGAAGGAGAAGGGGAAGGTAAAGGGAAGGGGGGAGAGGAGGGCAGGGGAGGGGAGAANGAGAAGAGAAGAGAAGAGAAGAGAAGAGAAGAGAAGAGAAGAGAAGAGAAGAGAAGAGAAGAGAAGAGAAGAGAAGAGAAGAGAAGAGAAGAGAAGAGAAGAGAAGAGAAGAGAAGAGAAGAGAAGAGAAGAGAAGAGAAGAGAAGAGAAGAGAAGAGAAGAGAAGAGAAGAGAAGAGAAGAGAAGAGAAGAGAAGAGAAGAGAAGAGAAGAGAAGAGAAGAGAAGAGAAGAGAAGAGAAGAGAAGAGAAGAGAAGAGAAGAGAAGAGAAGAGAAGAGAAGAGAAGAGAAGAGAAGAGAAGAGAAGAGAAGAGAAGAGAAGAGAAGAGAAGAGAAGAGAAGAGAAGAGAAGAGAAGAGAAGAGAAGAGAAGAGAAGAGAAGAGAAGAGAAGAGAAGAGAAAGAAAATGAAATTGTTCTGGAGTCAGCAGTAGTCAGAAGGCCTTGGGAAGCTCCAGTTCACAGGTATGTCTCCCTGCTCTGGACCCCAAGGGACAGGGAGCGAGGAAGTGAGAATCCTCCAGTTACTCCTTCTGGCTCCTGATTCACTTGGGGGAACTTCTGCTGGACTGGATGCAAACACAGTTGAACAGGAGACCTGGGCCTGCTCTACTTCATATCTGACACAATGTTGACAAATGGCAATTTTATCTCCATAACTGTTCTGTTATAGATTTCCCTTGATCTCTCTCTCTGCACATATACTTAAAGATATTTATGCATCTAAACTTTGGAACATAATTTTTGTAACTTAATTTCCTGCTGACCAGTTTCCTGCCTAACTCAGCTCTGAGCCTTTGAGAGTATAAAAAGTGCTAAACAGCTTGCCCACATGGGTAACTTATTCAGGAAAGACCCCAAAATGTGTGTGTCTAATTACCTTACACTCTTCCAGCTGAAGTCTTTACTTCTCTCTGCATTTAGGTTGTCACATGGTTTTAAACACAACATGTTTCTTCACTCCTTTTCAGAAATAACAAAATGTTGACATTTGACACATCAGTTGTACAAGTAACAAGGAAGCTGGATGTGTGTGTGTTTGAAAAACATCAGTTTTTCTTTTACCTCTATTTGGGAACCTCCCTGAAAATTTGACTTAGTTCCAATTTCTTCAACAATTGGCCAAGGCATAATTCCCTAATTACCCATTCCATCTCTCCCCACTGAATGATATTCTACTTCCCCTGACATGCCTGCTAACTTTTCTGGGAATCTTTATACAGACCACAATAAGCTCAATATTTTCAGGATTAAAATCCACAACAGCTTTTCTTTTGCCAGCCTCTGACCATCAGGTCTTTTCTATTTTTGTGTTCAATGACAATGTTAATGTCAGCCTTTCTTTTCCTCCATCTGAAGCAGACTTGTTACTTACACACATCCTTTGTGTATTATTTCCCTCTGCTCAGTTTTTAGCCTCCATCCTTTTCCCTTCATCCTTCACTTCTAAGGCTATAGTTCATATGTGCTTATCTCGTCTCCTAAGTGCGCTTCTTTTCCAGTTTATCCCCCTGCACTATGACATGAAATCATTGCATATCCCTCCTGAGAAATCCTTCCCGTACTTTTTCCCAGCCAATCAAGAGGAGTAGAAATCAGATGAAGATGTGAAACTTGAAATAGTCTACATTTCGCTCGCTCAGTTGTTTTCTCTTTTGCCATGTCCCAAAGCCTCTTCTGAGCAATTTTACAGCAGTTCCCATTTAGTTATTTCATTTCCATTTTAAAGTATCCTACTCTACAATATTTGCAATTAGACTGCTCTAAAGGATTAGTGATTTTTTGCTTATCTTATAGAGCTGTCTCTTTTTAAACACTGCTGCTGATTTATTACAGGGAGAAAATTTTTATTACATCTTGGTGCAGTCAAAGATGTGCATAGGGAGGTCTATATATATATAGAACTCAAGTGTTTAGCTCTTACTTACTAGACTGCATCCATCCATCCATCCATCCATCCATCCGAGACTCTCTATAGCAGTCTTTTACCAATAGGAAACATTCATTCTCCCTTCTTTCCTTATGAATACTTCAAAGGGAACCATAAAACAATCTTAGAATCATAGAATGGTTTGGGTTGGAAGGGATAGTAATGATTGTCTAGTTCCACTCCCCTGCCATAGGCAGGGACATCTTTCACTAGACTAGGTTGCTCAAAGTTCCATTCAACCTGACGTTGAATACTTCCAGGGATGGGGCATCCATCACTTCTCTGAGCAACACGTGCCAGTCTGTTATCTATACCTACTCTCTTTCAGTTTAAAGCCATTACTCCTTGTGCTATTAGTACAGTCTCTCATGAAAAGTCCCTCCCCAGCTCTCTTGTAGGCCTCCTTAAGGTACTGGAAGGCTGCTCTAAGCCTTCAGCCCTCTCAGCATATCTTTATAGGAGTGAATTAGCTATATCAAAAACACTTTTTCAATCTGGAATGACATTGTTCTTTAGCTATTACACCATCCAGTAAAATAATATATGAGACTATGTAATTTCATCTCCCCAAAGCAATAATGGTTTATGCCAGCTCAAATGCTTCATGGTCTTAATTCCTAGGTAGAACTTCTGAAGTCTGCTTTCTGAGATTAGCAGTGCCCTCTTGCCTGATTTGAAACAAAAATAATTGGAAAGGCACATGTACCAGCTTCCAGTTTATAAGAGTTCATTATTTGAAATCCCCTGAGCTCCTCCAATTAGAAAACAACTTTTTGACTTAATATCCTTCAATTGTTAAAAACTTGCGTCATTGAGAGATCACAGTGAAACGTAAAGGTCCCAGCACATTGGCACTTGATTGTGAACAATCACTACTGTGATTGTTCCACATTTAGACTGGAAAGGGTTAGGAACTCCGCTTCCCAATGTGCTTAATGAATGAAAGGAAAATTGGACCCTTGAGCCAGAGGCAATGACCTAACTGAGTGAAAAATGTTTGCAGGTTAACAAGGGCAACTGTTCCTTGCTATAATTCCCACTGGAGGTGAATGACAAAAAAGGCCAATAAACCTTAGACTTTGGATTATTTATTAACCTGTTTTCTTCCTAGAAGACCTTAATGTAGATCTTGGAAGACAGAACTGAAAAAGTGTTCTTTCACAAACAGTAAATTAATGACCATATCCACCGCTTAAAAAGATTAAAGTGTAACATTTAGCATAATTATACTCTCTGTGATCACATTTTTAGAAAGGCAACTTCAATGAGACCGAAATGCAAGGAGGGCAAAAATAAAACTGTGATTAAATGACACTAATTTAAGCCATATTAGAACAAAATGTAACTGGAAATGACATATAAGGATTGTTGACACTGAATCAGAGAAACATATTTTATGTCTTGTCTTTACAAGCACTGCTGCCTAACATGCTGACACAGCAAATCCATAGCTTTCCTACAATTACTCAGAAACTAGGGTGTGGTGGGATAGCCAAGTGTCCTGATGGAGACTGGAGCCTCTCTAGTAGGAAGTCACGCAACTCACTTCTCACCCTGGAGGGCAGACTTGGTTTCCAATCTAAACCATTTGTAATGAAGTAATGGAAAAATTCCTGTTGTCTTCACTGAGATCAGGTCTGGAGCCTAACACAGAGGGGACGGAAAAAAATTGCAGGATAAGTGCAGAACAATGCAGGAAAAGCCTTAAGACTAGTAATAACCAGTAGAGCAGCTGTCAAACCACCTTTGCAAAAAATTGTGTGATGCCTTTTCAGGAAACAATGTAGACTAGCCAGGAGAGAATTGAAGAGTATGATCCAAAGTTGAGCGGTTTCAGTGGGCTTTGTATTGTATTAGTCCCTAACAGAATATACAAATAACATATTGCTTCCTGTATTTGAAGTGCCAAAAATGAGACAGTTGCAAGCATTCTGCAAACCATATGTCTGAATCAGTCTGGGACTGAAGCAAAAGGAAGGAATATGAATTTACATAATGCAACTCTCTCTGCAACATAGATAGGATAACCATAATGCACAGATGTATTATCAGTAACGGGAACTGCATTTGGCTTTCATGTTAAAACGACCCTGAATTTTTCAAAATTCTCTTTTCTTATCCTGTTTTGTATTTGCACATGAAAAGGCAAAACCACAGTTTTTGTATTGCTTTCCTCTCAGAATGACAGAACAGCCTTCATGATCAGATCTCTTCCTGAAAATATATGATAAAATTTGCATGGTCTTTGGCTGTGGGCTTATAAGTCTCATTGACTTCAAAATGGCTAAACAATTTCCATTTGATTATTAATTCTTAGGTAAAGAAAATATCTGAGAGAAGCTTTCTGTCCCAATGACTTTTAAATACTGCAGGTCAACCAGTAACCCAGGTCCCTTTTCACTGGACAACTCTGCCCACAGCCGGTAGCATTGCATGGTGTTGCTGTGACTCAAGTACAGGACCCAGCACTTGGCCTTGTTGAACCTCACACAACCGGCCTCAGCCCATTAATCCAGTCTGTCCAGATCCTTCTGCAGAGCCTCCTATCCTCAAGCAGACCAAAACTCCCACCCAGCTGGGTGTCTTCTTCACACTGACCCCCTCATCCAGATTACTGATAAAGACATTAAACCAGGCAGGTTGCCAACTGGATGTAACACCATTCCCCACAACTCTAGGACCAGCCATCCATACAGTTCTTTACTCAGCAAAGAGCACACCCATCTAAGCCATGAGCAACCAGTTTCTTCAAGCAAATACTGTGGGAGACAGTGACTAGGGCTTTACTAAAATCCAGGCAAACATGTCCACAGCCTTTCCCTCATCCACTAAGTAAATGATACTGTGACAGAAGATCAGGTTAGTAAAGCAGGACCTGCTTTTCATAAACCCATGCTGTCTGGGCAGCTGCCCACAAGAAGACATGCTTGAGAATAGCTGCCCAGGAGCAGATGGCAATGCTTCTCATAGACATTCCCAGTTCTCATGTTCAGTCTTCAATATCATCTCTAGCATCACTGTGTTGGCATTAGTAGGTGTTATAGCTGTTTCTCACAGCTTGAAGCCTGGCTCATTTGTAGGGAAGTCTTCTCATCATGAAGTTTTAGATAGTTCAGAAACTGACCTCTATCCTCTCTTTACGAGAGCTAGTAGTTCCAAATTGGATGTCTAAAGTCTCAATCCTATGCCTTTGTCTAGACAGGACAGATGTACTTCTAATTTCAAGAGGAAATTAGGTGAAAACTTTCCTAATGTTGCTGGATATTGTCTACAAAGTGTCATCTCTTGTCTCTTCATTGCATATTCTAGGGAAGTGTGAAAGTCCGCAGAGTGGATCTTTTTATTAAAAGACCAAAAAAGAAAGAAAAATAATGAAAAAGAGAAAATAACGAAGAAATAAAGAAACTGGTGAATAATATTTAGGTTAGTAGAAAAATTCTTCTTTGAGAAAGTAGCTGAATTACTAACTGTAAAAGGGTAGAAACAAAAACTTTTGGTACCATGAAAAATTCGTGAGTGAGCAGAAGGTCAGAACTATAGTAACTTGTAATACAGCTCAGCTTGTATTAAACCTGGATATGAATTTCTGAACTTGGTTTTCTGCAACCTTTCTAGTTTGTGATATTGGTTAAGAAATTATTAATTATGAAATTTATCAGTTTCTTTCTGAATTATATGGGATACTGATGACTCATCTATACTGTACAGAGATTTGAAAAGCTTGCTGCTCTCAATAATAATTTATATTTTTTTGTACATATCTTCTGTTTGTAATTTATATTCTTCTGTATGTATAGTTTCAGGGTTTAAAAAATATAATTCTCTTGTTTCAAGTCCTTCAAACATGGACAGACATTTTTTCTCTGTTTAATTCTAAACAGGATAAAAGGGTAAGTATTTTGACACAAGAATACTCTTTAATTCTACATAAACATTTTTTTCCTTTATCTCAATTTTTAGTAGGCAACTATGCTAGAACTTGACTATTGCTTTAGGATGTTCTGGAGGAGAGAAAAAAAATTGGGCACACACTATAGTTTCAAAACATAATCCATGTGTAGTGAAGCTTTTGTGTTATTTACAACATAAAATGAAATCTTGTTTTCTTTACTGGGTACTTTTCCCAGGCACATAGTATGTAAGATGAATAGGCCATGAGAGTTCACTGACACAAAATCCCATAAAGGTGTTATAAGGACTCTAAAAGCCTACTTATACACCAGTTGTTTCATACAGTATGTGTAAACCTCACAAATGTTACTAGACATGCTTTCACTCACATCATCACTGGCTATGATCTTGTCTCATAAATTAACTAAGGTTGGGTCTTGTCAGTTCTTGGATAGGAGGCCTCCAAGGAAAACCCAGATGGTGCAGGCAATGATAGCAATTCAGTGGGAAGACCACCTACTGTGTTAGTACTCATTTTTCTTCTGGATTGAGACTGTTGTGTTTGGAAGGATGTTGCTGGTTTCTGAGGTTAAAAATTAAGAACCTGACCAAAATTAAGTTTTTTGAAACATCATCATAATAATCATTCAATAGCTAGCATAAAAGTACAGAAGTGGCTCATATATTGCCAGCTGATATCAGAAAAATATTAAATTTAATTGAAAACATCTTTTTCCCTTTTTTGTTCTCTCTTCATTCAGCATCTATCCACTCTCTCTCTGAAATATTCACAGATGAGTAACGACTAAAAGCAATTTTTATCTGCAATTTTTATCTTCATCAGCATTTCCTGTAAGCTTTTGTAAAACAATCAAAACTCAGAAAGTATGACTGCAACAGAAACTGGGAATTCCTTCAGATGGGAATTTGTAATTTTTTTTAACCTAATTTCTTCTTTCTGTGGCATACAACAAATAGAATGCTCAAATGTAATCTGTTTTGCATTATTTCACTGACAAATGTCATCGTGTCCCGTGCCTCCATTACCCTCTGTGGGCTAGATTACCTGGTTACACCACAGGTTTTTGGTGGAGCAGGGAGAGGTTCAGACAATAAATGGTGCTGCCTGAAACCTTGGGCCAGGGGCACTGTGACAAGTGAAGTGCTATTTACTATGCATAGTCTCAGCAGCATGACCCTTACTGCCTTCCAAAGTTCTAAATCACTATTACAATGCAACACAGCAAATCTTGTTTAGGAGAGGTTTCCAGTGGAGGTTTGTTTCCTTCAATACGCTTTATAAAAATAAAATTATTTCCTGAACACAAACATTTGTCATGAAAGAGAGCCATAAACCCAAAAACTGGATGAAAAGAAATTATAGTGGAAACAGATTGTAATAACTCCTGATAGGAGATATATATATATATATATATATATATATATGCTTTCACATAGGTAAAATATGAATAATATTGTTTTGATATTTGTATGCAAACTGACAAGATTATAATTGTTTTCTAAGGTTTAGCACTTTAAGTGTTAGAAAATCAGAGCATTAGAAAAAGCTTTTCGAAACTGACAATTGGCTAATATATTCATAGCCATTAATAATGGATCTTTTTTCACAGAAGATGTGAAAGACACATTTGTCTTTTACTCCGGGAGCCCACTTGCTGTCAGTGTGATATGTCAGAGAGTGTACAGTGGAATAAAACTGCACATACATTTGCAAATACTCAGTACATAGTGGGTTCATTGAGCTTGATGTTGATTATTCATAAACATAAAGTAGTTCTCAAGTCAAATAGTGTTTTAAGGGAAAGTCACAAGAAAATTACATGCGCTGAAGACGTCAGCAAGGAATCACAACCAAGTAGGGAATAACTGCAGACTCTAATAATGTGAAAGTGTCGACTCATCCCAAGGTTTCTCATTGCCTGGAGGAGATGAAAGAGGGGGAAAAGAGAATAGTTAATGAACTTTGCTCATAGGATCTAAAAGTTAGAGATAGTGATTATGAAAACGTATTTTGGCCTTTTTCAAATGTTATGAAAACTTTTCTGCTTGGAATGTGACTTACAGGATGGTATTGTCTTTAAGTTCCAAAAATTCATGTTGGTCAAAACTAACACAGGCTTCTGGAAAGTAAAGCAGAAAATCTCATTTATTCTGCTAATGTTACAGTTTTAGTAACTGTTGTGACAGGGCTGATAATAATATTCTTAGTGTAAACACTGTTAAAAACACTAAACTTGAATAATTGAATGCTCTATTTTCACTACATGCCCTCTGAGAATATATCAGTGTAAATACAGATCCAGATTTGACCCAATGTCTGCATTTTGTGGAGACATGAGAGTGGGGTGTGTTTAGGAATAATACTGGATTTCTGCTCACCATGAAGAACAGATTCCAGCCATTGTGTTCTGTCATCCTAAACCTGTAACTTCATAGGATCCAGAGGTACTTCAGGTTCAGGGAGATAACTCAGATGAAGGAATGGAGAAGTGTGACAAATCAGAAAGCATTAATGGAAAGAAAACTTTGCGTTTGGGGTTTGGTTTGTTTGGTTGTTTTGGTGGTTTTGGGTGGGTTTTGGTTTTGGGGTTTAGTTTTGTTTGGTTTGTTTTTATTTTCCCTAAGAAAATGCTTTCTTTCACGATCTTAAATGAGTCTTGAGTTCCTGGTGTCACCATTTCTTCTCTTACAGAAAATGAAACTGTAACACAAGTTCTTCTGTCCCAGTTCCTCCTCCATTAACTCACAGTGGCTGAAATCTGCAAAATACCACGATGTTCCAACTCTGTTTTTAATCATGATGTTGATATGATACCAATAGGGGGTTTTTGTGATTTTTCTGGTTTAAATTTTAAGAGAAAATAACATGCACACAAGCAGCATAAAAGAATATTTTTGTGATTCTGAAATTTTTAAAATTTTGGTTGTACCAGATCCATGGCTGCAGACAATTTATAGCAATCTTGCTGTTTACAAAGATTTCCTTTGGTGGTAGCAAGGGGAAAATGCCTTTGATTCTGTTTTATGATTTTGCCTCCCTACTTCCAGAAGTAAGTGCTTTGATTTTTCTTGTCATCTTGTTTCTTATTTTGAGTTAAATAAAATATTAAAAGCTACAAAAAACTAACAAAAAGTTGAAACTGAGACAAGCAGACCTTTCAGAAACCGTCAGAGAACTTTTTTTTTTTTTTAAAAAGATTTGTGGTGCATGTTCAACATCTATTGACTGCAGAATCTCCTATGGAACACAAAGAGATAACATTAATTTTCACAGTTGCAGCTAATCTGAATGGGGAACCCTGATTTTAAAAGCTATAGAACACTTGCTGTAATAGATTTTTAAAAAAGAATCATTCCTACATGTGTGAAATTGGTCTGTCAGCTCTACCTGTGCCTGTATTTCTGTTAGTTAAGAGTACGAACGTGGATGGAAATTTCTCCTGAATGTTTAGAGGTATTACTGTAATTTGTAGCTGGTTGCAGCACTACACAAAGTAATGTCATTTTGTAATCTGAGAGAACAAACATTATTTCTTTCTTCAGAGTAAGATGGAGCTTTGTACCAAAATGTGACATGATTTGGCACCTTGAATAGATAAAATGGCATATTCAGTAGATGATTACTAAGAATATCCCCAAAGAAACAAAGACCCTAAGGAAATACAGTATGGGAACAGCCAGGGTAAGACAGTAATTTTCAATTATGTATATGGAGAACGAATTAACATTCTTCAGGCAGTAATATTAGAAGTTGTGTATTTTCACTGTTTTGCAGTGAAATTCAAGTGTGCTTTCACTGTAAGTATTTAAATGCATGCTGACCACAATGCATCAGTAAAAAATAGTTGTGGTTGTTACCAAGCTTTATTTGTATTTCCTAGAAGCAGAATCTAACTGGAATAAACTTTGTTTCTTCTTTATCACATCTTTTCTCTTTTTCACTCTGAGTTTCCTTTTATACTTCAGCTTTATTGTCAAACTACAAGGGCATTTAAGGACTATTGAAGACAGCGTCCAAATGAGGAGCCCTTATTCCACAGTACTAGTAAATTGGTAGTAACCCATTTGTAATCACACCTGTAGTCTGCTAAACTATTGATGTAATAGCAATCAGGATGGATTAAAAGCTCCGATGGGAGGGTATAAGTAGACAGGCTTTATATGGTGGTCCCCAGATCCCTGTTTGGTTTCTTGTTGAGATGTCCTCTCGGTTCTTATTAGAAACAGGTCCATGTGAGGGCCAGAATATTCAAACTTGATTAAACACTCCAAATATTGACAAGTTCGGAAATTCAACATGAAACATTATTAAAGTCCCCTAATATTCAGAAAGTGCTCAGCACTTCTTTTATGAAAATGTTTACTTCGAGCCAGGCCTATAAAACTACTGGTCACCTCAGTATGCACAGATCAGTCTTCTTCCTCTCTTGCAAAAAAACCTCAGCTGGGCAAAACTGCTATTGCTTCTACTGCATACATGGAATATCAGACCTCATCAGGATTTCCCTACCTTCAGTTTCTCCCACCAGCAATTCATAATATTGATTAAATAGGTTCTGTCCTCCTTTGGAATATGGCCACAGTTTAAACTGTTCAGAGGCAAATTAGTCAGATCAAGCTGAGTGCTACCTCAAAGGTAATCCCCTTTTCTCAAACCAGTGCTCCCTCCTGGCCTTTGTGGTTTCCTCTTTGCAAAAAGCACCCCTCTATATTGCATTGGCTAACTGCTTCCGAATTTGTGTGCAATACAATGTGAAGTAGCAGATTCCATGGCCCACAGGTTATGTAATTTTACAACTTTAAAACGTAAATTACTAATAGATTTCTGGTACTCCAAAAGTAAGTAAGTGGAATATTTAAAAAGTAAGATCTGGACATGATCTTTGCTTGTATTTATTATTCTGCCTCTTTTCCCCCCATGTTTTCCATGCCTTTAGACAGACTCAGTTTAATATCCATCCCAGATATACTGCCATCTCCAAGCTTCTGGCAGTCACAGTTATCAGTCATACTGATGTGTTGTACAGGAGAATTGTTCTGCATTTTTTGGTGGAGAAATAAAAAGTTATTGGCATAGGTAGTTTGGAAGCCAGAACAGCTTTCTTACCCAGTGAGATATTATAGTGTTTCAGAAACATCTGAAGGGAGTCAAACCTAGTCCACACATATGTTCAATTTTACATGGTGTGCTGAGGCCAAAATTTGGGGCCAGCTGCTCCTAAGCCTTTGGCATGTGCTTTTCTTTAACCACATAGAGCATTGCCTGTCTGTATCTGCTTGCACAGTTGTGACCTCAGTTACAGAGCCATATATATGCTTCTTAGCCTCTCAGTGTCTTTAAAAGAAAAAAAAAAGCAAATACGTCATTTGAAGTTAAATCTAGAAAAGTAGTTTGCTGTCTTTTAGCTTATTAAACTGCAGTAGTACTAGAAAATATAATGTGACAACTACTGCCTGACTTTTGTATCTATATGGAATAGATTTTAATACTGTTTTAAAACTTAGACAGTATAGGAAATGAAGCCTCAAAACTCATGTATTCTGGTTGCATGTAAACTGGTACTTTTTTGTCACACATGAGGACAGAGATTAAAAACAACTTTATAAAGTATTTATGAGGTTTTGATTTACCACAATTATTTTCTCTGGTTTTTAGAGTCTCTGAATAGTATCTTAATGCTAGATCATTTTTTCTGACAGCAAAACACCAGATACACTGTAATGATTTGGCATTCAGCCTTTTGGAATGAAGGCCAAAACTGGCTAAATAAATCTTTTCCAATAGCAAGGAGTAATGATTGCATTGTAAACTCTGCATAAATCTGTGATATTACAGAGAGCAACTGTTTTGCAATAAAGTCACTTGAAAAAAAAATCTATGGAAAAAATTTCCCCTACTGGAAAGATGTCAACATGGCATTTTGCTACCAGAGTCTTCTATACTGTTGCAACTGAACATTTGATAACGTGACAGAAAGTGTTGTTCTTGATCATTGTGTTCAAGACTGTGAGAATCCCAGACCAGAGTAGTACTTACTAGAAATATTAACTTTATTAATAACGTATAAAACACATTGAGATTCCTAGTAGTCAGTTCTATACATGGTTGAAGAAGGCAGGTGGTTTGTGAAATAGCTTGAGCTCATGCTATGCAAGATTTTAATCATAAGAGGCAAAGGTCTGAATTACTTAGTATTCGGCTGGAGACAGTGGAGTAAAATATTCACCCATGTGCATTTACTGCTAGTGGTGTATGACCGTAGGTCTTAGAAGTGAGGCAAGACATCAGGGTTCCTGTGCTAGACACTGCAAAGGTGTAGACAGACAACGACCACACCCAGAAGAGTTTATAGTTTAACATACAAACGTCTCAGACCTGGGGGAAAGGGAAGCAGACATTTAAGAGAAGCAACTTATGCAAGCCACAAAACTGCCAGTGGTAGCAGTGAAAGGAGAAGCATTCCTAGAGGCTAAGCCCCATAGTGCAAGCTATGACTTCCTGTCCGCAGGAAGGTGGGTTTGTTTACTTTCCCTTCAAATTTTCAAGTGTGGAACCACTGCCTGGAAACACAGAGCCACGCACTGATGTGACCATGCAGTCATACAGGTCCCTGCAGCAGATCTGTGTGTGTGTCAGGCAGGAGAAACAAGAGGGCCCCACGGTGCTCCTCAGGTCAGGGCCTGGGAGCAGAGGGGCGGGTGCCCTCTGTGACCTCCTGCTCTGGTTCCTCTTGAGAAACTACCTCAGCTTGCCTTTAAAAAGGGTCAGAACCAGCTGAACAAATGTATGGCTATTTGGTGTAACATTTCCGTGCAGTTCAGGTTAATAGTTCAGTTACAGTGCAAAGACTAAAATGCACGTTCTCCAGATCATATAGACGCTACCTCAAAAGAAGTAACAATAATGATTACCATAATAATAACAAAAATACTTCTTCAACTGTTACATTATTAGGGAAAACAACTTCTAGGCAAAGATTGTCAGCTGAAACCGTGAGGGAAGGATAAACAAGGATGCAGAAGCCCATCCTGACATGCAATCGATGGCAGAATCGAGGGTAGATTTCCTTTTCATTACCGTTTGGAGCTGTTGCAGCAGCTGCAATTAAAACCAGAGTGAAGCGACGCCTTGCCCAGGCTTCCCCCGGCACCGCAGCCCGGGGGCTGTGCGGGTGTCAGGAGCTGTTCCAGGGCGGCGGGAGGCGGCGGAGGGCAGCGCTCCGGCCCAGCCCCGCTCCCAGCCCCGCTCCCAGCCCGGCTCCCAGCCCGGCTCCCAGCCCCGCTCCCAGCCCGGCTCCCAGCCCCGCTCCCAGCCCCGCTCCCAGCCCCGCTCCCAGCCCGGCTCCCAGCCCCGCTCCCAGCCCCGCTCCCCGCGCTGCCACGGACGAGGCACCGCCCGGGAGAAGGGGGCAGCGTGGCATCCTGCAGAGGGTGGTGGTTAGGGAGGGCTGCAGTCTGTGCAGGCATACAGGAGAGAAGCCTTGGAATGCAACCAGAGACCAAATCCTTGATTCTTAGCAGCTGAAACATGTCGAACGCTCTCCCTAGGCTGAAAAGCGTTTGGTACGCTCCCGGGGAGTGTGTCAGGACAAGACTGGCACTGTGGCGCTCCAGGCACCACGCGGAAAACCTTTGGATTACAGCTGTAACTTGGCCACTTCCCCATTTACCACCTTCGGTTTCAAACCTCTCAACCCAGCCGAAACGCAGCGATGTCCCAGCATGATGCACTTAGCACATCTGATTGCTTAATTATTATCTGCCTTTCCACACAAGTAGAGTCACAGTTTCACCTGCTCATGTGGCACCCACATGTGCTGTCCTGAACACCAGCGTGTGAGAGGCTTGGGATCACTGCCAGTCTGGTATCTTCTGCCTTCACTCATGCTCTTCAATTCAACTGTGGCTTCTCCACAGTCTTAGGTATGGAAATGTAAATGCGAATGCATTCACAAGATATTTGTGCAATACTTAGATATTTGTGTAATACTTCGAAGAATCTTTGTTAACTCCTTTGAAAGTGAAAAGTGCCTGCTAAAGAAAAACAGTTAAAAAGAATTTCTGTGCAATAGCTAAACACTTGCCAGGGAAAGTAAATACAGTTCTTAAATTTTAGGGGTTTTTAAAAGCTTCCCATCATTTAAAACCACATGGACCTTAATTGAGCGCTATCATGGTGGGTGTTCAACAAATATATGTCAAGTATTGCTCAATAAACACAACAGCATAGGTGTTTTCTCAGAACCATGCTAAAAAATAAATTTTTATTCTGAAGAAAATCCACTTCAAGTGTTTTTGTTTTCATTATGCAAACAATACATATATAATACTATCCTCATAATATAGCTTTTTAAAAATGTTATTAAATGTTTATCTGCATTTCCAGTGTAAAATATATTGATCTGAAAGAAGCTTCAAGAAATCGTCAAAGGCAGGAAGACATACGCAGAAAAAAGGGTCGAGAAAAGCTGACAATAATTTGCCAATAATACGTCTAGCAAATGAGTGGAGGTAAGAAGAAAAGGGAAACAGAGATAGACTTCTGAGAACCAGGTACTTGCTGTGTGTACTAATTAGATTAATTTGGTCCTGGTCGAAAGAAAAGTACACTGAACAATACACAGAGAGGAATCAGTGGTGGGGTTTTTGTGCCTAAGATGACCTCTGCATTGTTCTGGGACTTTATGAAGTGTTTTTGCCACAGGAGCTGGTTTCCTTTGCCAGTTTTACCTTCTTACAGTTTGGCAGAATGGTGTCACATGGATAGCAGCATTGCTTATATTCCTGTAGTAGAGGCAGGATGCAGCTTCTGTGTTTGATGCTGCAACTCTGGGTTCACACTATAATTCAGTCATTCAGCGTAAGAGACCCAGAGGGCAGACAAGCTTTTTTCCAAGCATCTATTAACAGAATTTCCAATGTGTGCTTAAGATGCCACCTGAGCAAAGGCATATTTATTTAATAAATAGGGATCGGTCTTGGGACTTTGCATTCTTTCCCCTATGTAAATATAATAACTGGACATTATCTATTTTTATCTGGGACGTTTTAGAAGAGAGGGTAGGTTTTGTGTGTCCCGTTGTCTCCTCTCTCATCCTTGCAATACTGTAAGTATGGCGTTAATGTAGGTTTTTTTATAATTTCTGCTTGGTTGTTTCAATCAGTTCAGAATAAATGAGTATCCATGAGATTTTGGGCCAATTTTGAATGCTTCTTTCTTAATTCTCTCAAAGAATTTGAAGATATATATGAAGTAAAGTCTCTCTCATGTCAGAGAAATCTGGCAGTCAAGCAGCAACTGGTCATAGAGCACTAAAATTAGAGGTAGGGCACATGTAAGAAGTTTTAAGAGTCACTTAGGTTTGGGAGAGTGTGAGATATGCAGAAGGAGGAGGTGTTTAGAAAGCATTCCAAAACTTAAGGGTGCAGCATTAAACAGATACTTATTTTAGAAAAATATATCTTGGCAGTTTGTTTTCCATTTTCATATCAATAGCATATTTAATATTTTCAAGTGATAGCATGTCAAGAACATCACAACCACTCACTATCTAATTGTGCTGACTAGTCATTTCTAATCTGATAATAAGCAGTGAATTGGTTAACAGTGTTGGTACTTAAGTGTGCATGTTTTGCTTCAAGGTTGACACTCCAGAAAGATGAATGGGGGAAGTTAACTTTGCTTGATGCTATTGTTTCAGCTGGTAAGGATGAGGACTCAACAAGATGAAAGTATGTTGGTTTACATTGTCAAGGCTATCTTCACAACCAGAAGCTAGAAACTTCCTTTATTATGAGAAAACAAATACATAAATTCTGGGAAATAGAATAAAGCACTCCATTAATCTGCATGAAAGCCTTAAATCATTCAGATTCATAGATTTAAGAATTTTTTTCTTCTGCATTTGGAATAAGAGTTTGTTGGGATCAGACAGCATTTTTGCTTGCATCCATTGATGGGCTAAGAAATGACAGTAATAACAGATACAGCAGGCATCTTTTCTTCAAAATGTAGCTTTTTGGAAATGGTGCAGAAGCAGAAAGAAAAGCTAATAGAATACTACTGCCCTGTTCTATTGAAATCGAGAAAAATAAATGAGGTTCTGTTCTTGGCTTTCTTTGCCTTGTTGAACAATACAGAATCACTCATTTAACCTAGCTTTATACCAGCTTCTCAACCGTGAAACTAGAATGAATGAGTTATGCATGTTTCCTAAAAACCTTGAAAAATGCTGATAAAAATGAGTATGTAATACCTAAGCACCAAATTGAGTGACTTTTATTTGTATTGAAATAACGAGGACTATTTACCTGACAGCTACTGAGTAGCCTACTCTTCACTGAGAATAAGAATGGGAGAATCCAATCTGGTTTTGTCTTGGCCCAAAGAATACTTCTGAACTGGTGTTTTTGTTCAGTTTTACAGTTCCATTTTTATAAAATTAAAGGGGCCTGAAAATGAATAAAATTGCTGGTAAATGAATGATACTGTATGTGTGAAGATATCCACACTCTAACAATCTTTGATTGTATCTTCAAATACCAGTATCTCAGTTGTAAAATTACTACTGGGATTTTCAGAAAAAATAGCATGTAATGTCAACTCTGTACTTAAACTGTAACCAACAAACCCCGGGGAGCTATCAAGTTATCAATCTTTAGTACCAAAAGCATAACACTGGTCTTAAGTATAAGCTACTCAAAATGGTTCAAGTTACAGCTGGGTTGTATTTTAGTGAACTAAAACTAATAAGATATTTTTAGCCAAACAGAAAAACTCAGACGTGTAGATATTTGTAACCAAGGTCTTGATTCTATAAGTTAATTTTTATTTAACCCTGTGAAAATTAGGGGTATGCACACACACATGCATGCAAGCCACCTGTGAACACTGAATTTCTCAGTGCTTTGTTGCCCATAACCTCAAGCTGGAATGGAAACACTAGCACTTCAGCATTCAAAATCTGGATCAGCTGCTAAGGTCTAAGATGTTTGGATTTAAACTTTGTGTACTTTAGAGAAGGTGATATGTATTCTGATCTGAATTGAAATATGAGGTAATTGGTAGGAAATAAGAAAAATCTTTCCTTTCAAATTTGAAATGTTTGTGTGCCAGATGTACCCATAAATGTTCTCTCTTTCTAAAGAGAAAAAGTGTTTAGAGATTGTGATGTAAGATCTAAATCTGAGCAAGTCTCTTCTGAAGCAACAGTGGAGGAAACATCTTTGGTGGTCTGAGCAAAACAATCAGTCATTGTCCTGTGTATACTTTAATTAGACATGTAAAGGCCAATTTGCTTGTTAGATCAGCAACAAATTTGAGACTTTGAAGTTTCATTGCAGCCAGTATTTCATGTTTGCATTCAATATTTTTCTGTGATTCTGTAAAGATCATGTCTCTATTTTCTCTCCAGTTCCACTGGTGAATCTCCAAGAGATAATATCAGTTTGGCTCCAAGTAATTACCCTATTTTTTTCCTTTTCCAAAGCACATAAATTATTACTGGGCCATTAATTCTGAGTGAATCTAATTCCAGTTCACTGTTGATTTTGGAAGGAACAAGTTCTACTTTTCAGCCTATTTAGCAAGATTTTCACATGTTCATGAAGTCTTTAACACATGCATCACTTAAAGATCAAGACAACAAACACTAAGTTTGCTTTTTTGGACTCACTTAAAAGCTAAAAAAATCCACAGATGCCTAAATGAATTACAGTGCTACTCATATAACCTTTAGAAAAAAAACATAATCAATTTTTTCATATGTTTTGAAATTATCAGACAGAAGGAAATAAAAAATCGTTAGTACTATTGGCTTTATACATCCGTATGCAATATTTCATTTCAAAATTAAGAAGTTCAGAACTTCTGAAGTGAAACAGAGACACAATTGTCTTTTCCATATAGTACTTTTGAAAATACAAATAGCAAAAGAACACTGGATGCAACTTTAGTATGTTTCTGCATTTAGTCTTATGATGGGTACAGATCCATTAATTAGAGATATTTACATGCTTTTTCAGCATACTTTCCTAGATATCACATAATTTTATGCATACTTACATAGTATCTAGCTATATTAGAAACCTGTTATTTCAGGTTTTCTGATGGGAAATTGAGGTATAGAGAGACTAAGGGATTTTTCCCAGATCACAGAGATCACAGATATGACTTAAAGCAGGCTAAAAGATCTTGAATTATTAACTTCTAAATCACTATAGATTTTTTTAGGACAAATCAGTGCAAGCAATGAATTAAACTGCTAAGTGTTTATTTAAAACCAAAACTAAACACTATTAATAGAATTCGGTGAGTTAAAAAAAAATTCCCAATAACCCAGAATATTTCCAGAGTTCACTTTTTTTGATGTGTAATTTGTAGAAATGAAGAGCAAGATTGTTATTATTTTCCCCATCAGAAAGATCTACGTATTTTGCCAATATCTGCCTTGGCAATGCTTTAGTAGAAATGTATATAGTTTGCCTTTTAGAAAACTGGTTTCCCAAGGCTGAGAACAACTCTGAGCAAAATTACGTGGTAGGAAACATTTAAGCATGAAAATATGAAATATAATTCAGATTTAATAAACTCAGTGTCAAAAGACACACTATTTAACAATTCTTTAAAGACATCTGTAGCCTAAAAATATCATATTGGTTGAGAAGAAAATGAAGGCAGTAATAAAAATTTGCACAACTAAAAACAAGAGCAATAGCAGTGAGTTTAAAACTGACTCTAGGGAAATATGAACAATTGATACAGGAAGCTGAAAGTATCTTTAAAAAAACTCTGTAGAGGATGGAGGAAAATAAGAAACAATGCATTGAGTATATAAAGGAAAAGTGAGATCTTAGCAATGGTTTAAATCCTGTACTCAGCAAGGATAGTAAAAACATGGATCCTGATGCGTAAAAGGCAGGTGTGCTCACAGATCTCTGTTTTGCCAGAAAAGACAGGAAGATCTATTTCTACCTTAAAGCTGATGAAAAATATTTTCTATCCCATCAGTAGCTAAAATCTGAACAAATATTATTTTTTTTTTTTTTCCAAATAGTATCAGGCAATAATCTTGATGCATGATCAGGTAACTTCCAGTGTATTCCACTGGAATCAGGTAACTTCAGTGTATTGCAGTGTACGAATAATTTTTAAATTACAGAATGCTGGGGAAATTGCAGAAAATGAACACCGATATTTTAAATTAAAACGTTGTTAAATATCATGCAAAAGACTGACTAAAATGGAGGTAATAAAGGTATAGTTGTGTAGTGAAAAATATTTCTAGTGTGGTCCTGTGAGTATCTGTTCTTTTTCCAGCACCAGGCAATATCTCTAGCAAAGTCTGGAAGATGTGAAATTATCAATAGCAGAACTTAAAAATGACAAAATCATTTGGTGAACAAATAATGAGAATAAGGAATGAGATAATCTGGAGTGCTCATTACAATAAATTTATTAAAACAAGGTATTTTTGTGTGGCCAGAACTGAGGCCAAGGGAAAAAGAATTTACATAGCACTTAGTATTAGGAAACTGAATCCTCTAGAAAAAAACTTAATAATTTGAAAGTAGGCTCCAAGAATAATGCTACGATTAAAATATAAGATGAAATCCTTTCATGTCTAAGCAATGCAATGCACTTGAAAATGGTGATACTCCCTCTGTGTACATCATTAGTGAGAGCATTCATAGAATACTCTGTCCAATTCTAGCATTTATGCTTTGTGAAGGACCTTTACAAACTGGAATGGGCTCAGACGAGAACTGCAAGAAAGGTATGAGAAATGTGCTTCATACTGAGACACTAAAGAAGCCCTGTTTAAGAGGTATAGTCAAAGTCTGTAAGATTGTTGATGAAAAAGATGTCCTTGACAAGTTCTGTTGCAAATAAGATCTAATAAAGTATTTAAAATTAATTGTTGATTTTTTAATTATCGTTGTTAGTTAATCATTATCCAATTAATGACACAGGAGGAACTACTGGAAATTTAGTTTTGACAATTCAGAGCTGGAAATAGAGCACAAATATCAAGTGATAGTAATTAATATTTGGAGCAAATTCTGTGCTGGATTTTCCATCTGTTGCTGTTCTTAAATTGGAGCTGTAACATTCCTCTCAGAAAGACACCTGATGTAGAAATTGCTGTGTCCTGGTCTATAATTTATATAGCAAGTCAAGTTAGATGACCAAAAGTTTATCTCATGGCTATAAAATCAGCCAGGAAAAAATAACTAGGGTACACTGTCATGAAAAAGACAATATATATGTACTCCAAATACTACTACCACAATAAAAAATATGGTATAAAGGGAAAATTATGTTAAATAACAGAAGAAAATATCACTGTTTTTAATGTACTGCTGACAATTAAAAGATCATATTTCCGATACCAAGCCTGCCTCTAACTTCCTTACTATTTTTCAAATAATTTTTACTAGGCACAGTTCTGTCTAATTTGATTTGTAATTTCTACTGATGGGTTTGAATTAACTTTAAAGCATGTAAATCAAATACAGTGACCACTGCAAAAAATACTGAATTTTGTATATGGTTTTTGTTTGCACCATGGAGGTACAAAATGTTTTTCTTCAGCAATTCTAAAGAGCTGGAGTGCATATGGGTCTAACTGTAAAAAAAAAATGTACACAAATATATTAGAGTGGTCTTCTGTCCTGCCGAAATCAGATTCTCCACTGGCACTTCATTCTACTCCATTTTTAAATTAGGTATATTAATATCTACAATATTTTGCAAGGAAAGACTACAGGTATTAAGACTTAGGGCTTTGATTTTTTTTATTTTGGTTGGTTATAGGGCTATTTTAGTTGCTGGTTCTGGGGGATTTTTGTTTCTTTTTTTTTTTTTTCCCCATCTTTGTTGTTGTCTTTTGTGTATTTTTGTTGTTGTTGTTTTGCTTTGGTTTGGTTTGCGTTTTGTTTTGCTTGTTCTTCCCAAGGAGAAAGTATTAAGGTCTGTGATGATAAAGTGCTTTACAGTGGCAACAGCATATGTATTCTTTTAAGAAACATAAATCCTCTAGTGTCATCTACGAACCTTTGGGAAGACTCATAGATTTAAATGTGTGTTATATTTTGTGTTCTATATATATGGGCCAAAATGCAACACTATTGGCTGAAATCTGTATATAATATTTAATGCACTGTCTTCATTTCTACTGAAACAGGCAGACCTCTTCAGCGAACATAAAAGGTTTTATGCTCTACTTCATTTTAAGAAAATGCCCCTGTTTATAGTTTATAGCCTTCTTATTAAAACGCATATATCCTTCTTGGACTGATTACCAAAATGACTTTATAAGAACATCCTGAGGTTGCATCAGAAAAAGCATCACCAGCCGGTCAAGAGAGGTGATTGTCCCATTCTGCTCTGCACTAGTGCAGCCTCAGCTTAAATATTGTGGCAGTTTTGGACACTACAATGTAAGAAAGATATAAAGCTACTAGAGAGCATCCAAAGGAAGGCAACAAAGATGGTGAAGGGCCTTGAGAGGAAGCCATACGAGAAGCAGCTGAGGTGACTTGGTCTGTTCAGCCTGAAGAAGAGTTACAACTTCCTTATGAGTGGAAGCGTAGGGGCAGGCACTGATCTACAGTGAGACCAGTGACAGGACCCGAGGGAGTGGCCTGAAGTTGTGTCAGAGGAGGTTTAACTTGGATATGAGAAAAAGGTTCTTCATCCAGAGGGTGGTCGGGCACTGGAACAGGCTCCCAAGGGAAGCTGTCAAAGCACCAAGCCTGATAGGGTAAAAGAAGCATTTGTACGATACTTTCAGGCACATGGTGTGATGGTCTTGGGGATGGTCCAGTGCAGGGCTAAGAGTTGGACTTGGTGATCCTTTGGGTCCCTTCCAACTTGGCGTATTCTGTGACTGCTTGACAATCTCAGAAATTTTGACTTCAACACTAGGCTGATAGTTTAAAACTGAAAACTTCTTCAAGCAGACAGCACTTCACAATACTTTTCCTGAGAGCTTTTATAATTTGCATCAACTGTTCTTTTCTCTGCTTCCTCTTATGCTTCTTCTGCCACTGTTTGGTATTTGCTAAACTTTCTCTTCCACTTAGAAGATTTCTTGAGCTTGAAGACTTTCCAGGTGGAAAAAATAGGCTTTCTGTGATCTTTGATAAATGGTTTTATTAATAGTGCAAATTTGCTAATTTCAGTTTTAAATACAGGGACTGTGTGAATTTTGTTTGTTTGTTTACTTGCTCTGTTTTTACATCCCAATAAATTTTTCTGTACATTCTGCTCATTTCTGCACAGTTTTAGCCTCATACAGAAAGTCTTTGCATATTCATCTGTATCACTAGAAAATACTCAGAGGGTGGGAACATCTGGAATTGAACTGTATCACCCACTTCAGCATACTTTGCACTGTGAAAGCCTATGTATTATTTCAGTGGCCCCTGGAGCTGCTGTTCTGGATAGTTTTGCCCAGTCTGGACCTCAAGTCGACTCATCTCTTCTATCGCTTGCTCTCCAAAACTAAATTCATAACATTGAAGATGTGAGGGAGGATTGCGAGCATATTAATATATAGATTAGTTTTGGTCAGAGATTACTTTTCCCAGTATAGCCTGCATTCCTCCATTTCAAGGCTCCTAGTTTAGCCATGAAGAAATTGGTTCCTTTTCTCACCAGGAGAGCCATGATGGCAAGTACCTTGTTACTGCTCTGTGGTGTATTAAAGGCATCTGTATTGAATCATTCATTTGTGCAGCAGTTAGCTCACAGCTTAGTGAATGAAGCAGTGAGCTAATGAATGAACATTCCTACTTAAAACAGACATATATATCTTTCAAGTTGTATTCCTTCATCTCGATGGCATACCTCAGCCCATTGGTTCAGTCCAAAATAAATCCATAATATGTCATAGCTGGACAGACCTCTGATGAGATTCTTTTCAACAAGTTAGCATACTGTTAAGTCATTATTTTCAAGGTCTCTAACACAGAAGTCCCTTGTTGAAAAACTTTGCTTTATTTGGCCAACTGTGTGAAGGCACGTTTGAGCAAGATTTTTAATTCCCAATTCATGAATATTATTCCAACACAAAAGTAAATCTTTGTAAGCATTGGACTACTACTGTGCATTCTAATAACATATGGAAGATAATACTGTGCTGATTCTTAATCACTCAATTAAAATAATGCTGGAACAACTTTATATAGCAATATAAAGTTAGGGATTTTTTTTTAAATCAATTTGTGTTGTCAGAATAAGTCATGGGGAGGGATTTTTACTGATTTGTGAGTGCTGGTGAGTCTTAAAGCAGTAGCTTTAGTAACAAGACACTATATTCATTCTCGGTTGGACAGTATTAAAGAGGACAGAGTGGGGCAGTGATATAAGCTGCTGGCGGGACTTATCTGGGGATCTCCAGGCTCTGCTATGGAGAGGAAACCAATGAGAGCATTCATTGGCTGAATTGAACCTGTCATATTTTTAAAACAGCCAAGAAACTCTGTGTGTCTTTTGGAGGAAGTAATTGCTTTTAGCATTCTTTTCCTATTGCTTTCTGACCATCTCAATACTTTCTTAAGGTGTTGCCCTTTGTAACAGGAATGTGAACTGTATGTAGGCCTGAAGAAAATTAACAGTGACTCAGAAAATGAAAATTATCTGGAAAAACCGCATTCCTCAGGAATACAGTATCATGGAGACTTGATTATTTCTTCTTGTGGAAGGGGCCAAGGTGTTTTATGACACCATACAGTTGTAGCTGAGATTGGCCTGTAGCCCAATCAACTAGTCATTCCTTTCTGGTGTATTTCTCCATTGGACTCGTGCTGAAATGCCCACAGGAGTTTTGGGTAACTCTCTACAAATACTTTTGCAGGTAGTGAGTGTTAATATAATTTAAAAAATCTGTTGTTTTCCCACTCCTTTCCTACTCTTCTCTCTTTGTGAAAAAGGTAAATCATTCAGGAGTTGCTTTCAGTATATACTAGTTTGTAATTTACAGGAAGTGCTGCAGTTCCTCAATACACATGATGCTTTCTAACACATTGCAGGCATCTTAAACAAAATCCATTAAAAACATACATGAAACAAACAAACAAAAAATGCTTTCTCAAAATATCCACACAGGCAAATACTATGTAGCTAAATGTGCTAATACAACTCTACCAGTAGCTTGTGGTTTAAATTATGCTCACTGAATTGTGGATATTCCTTTAAAAATGTGGGCATAAAAGTCCTTCTTTCTTCTACTAGCACAAGTTGAAAAACCCAGACATATTTAGCCATCAGCTGCCTAAGGAAATGTCACTTACTAATGTTTAGGATGATAGATTGCATCCTTTAGATGTGCCATTCCCTCTCCTTCCTCTCCAAGGAGATCCATTCTCAATTTTTTACCCTTAAAACCTAAAAGAATCATAACAAAAGCTTCTCACTTAATTCATCATTTCCACTTCATCCATTTTGGGAGCATTTACATAGCATAAAATGTGGTGTTTGTGGCACTCTGTTCTTTGCCCACATGTAAGCTTAGAATCAGCCATGCTGGTCAGACAAGTGGAACAGCATTTTAAAAAATTTTAAAAACTAAGACCCTGTCACAGCTGCTCTTTGAAATACTTATGTGAAAAGAATTTGTCCCTTTCTCCCACATATAAAATTACTTCTGAACTGTTGTAGCAATTTTTGAATTAATCAGCATTTGGAGATAAATGAGACCAGGAAAAATGAGAAGTCTAAATCAACAGCTTCTTATAATTTTTGATTGAAAGGGCTGGAATATTCAAAATTATTCACAAATACATCAATGAGTATTGAGGGTCATGTCATGATTGAATGGATAGATGTGAAAACAGCCCAAACCCAGCTTGACCAGCCCTTGAGTCATGGTGATAAAGCCTGAACTGATATGTATCCTGGCTAGCTGATGCACACTGCACTGCACTGCACTGCACTGCTGTGGGGCTCCTTATTTCGGAGTGCAGCACCAGCCCTGTGGTAGTACCTGCTGTGTGCAGTGTTGGAGTATTTCGATGGTATGTCTTTCAAGGCCTTGTGTCTTACACAACTGTTTTCTCCACCGCAGTGGCAGCTATACTTAATTTGGATTAGACTAAGTACATACATACTATTTTGTTATAGTTTTTGTTTTGTTATAGTTTATGAGCATTATTTAGAAAAGCTGGGTCAGAGCTGCTCTGGGGGTGCAGCATTATGGAAATATGGAAATGAGCAATATGGAAATGAGCTCAAATTGCTTTTGGATTTGAAGTAGCCATGCAAGTAATATAGGTCAAAAAATATTCTGAGTTGGAAGGGAACCACATGGATCATCCAGTTCCGCTCAAGTGGATAGCCCATACAGGGATCAAACCCACAACTCTGGCATTATTAGCACCACGCTCCACCTAACTGAGCTTACTGCTACTCTAACACATCAGTGTTCACCTCCAGTGTACCTGAACTATTTACTTCTCCAAACATGCAAACCCTGGTCTGTCTATGTCTATGGCAGAAATACTAATTGCCTGCATATAGTGGTCTACTATTATGGACACTTTGGACATATACAAAGAGGAAAACCAATCCCCTCTTGAATGTGCCCAAGAGGGATCCAGTGACATTTCTGTCCTGAGAGAAATAGTACTGGATCCTGTCAGAGATTCTGTAGGTGACTAACACACCACTGAAAATGGACAGCAACAGACAGAAGTTAAAGGAGAAGGGAAGGGAAAAAAACCCCAATGAACAAGCACATACTTGTTATTTCAAAAAACTGCTTAGACTCTGACAGTCTGTGGCTCAGGAACTTTTTTGTCCTCAGTATTGTCTCACATTTAATAGTTGCTCTTTATAGCCATTAGTTTAGCTGGTGGCAAACTTCTAGCATCCACAACTTTTGCTGTTACATTTGTATGAAGAGCTACCTCTCTCAGATAATTTTGGAGCTGGTACCTACTCCTGCTAGTTTCTAATTTGGAGGAGAAAATGTCATTCCTTATTTACCCTTTTCACACCATTCACGAATCCATAGGCATCTATAATACTGCTTTGTTCTGGGATGCCTTCTAATATTTAAATTAACCATTTAATTCTGTTGTGTCTCTTTAACCAATTCAGATTCTAAAGCCTTGTTTCTTATCACAGGCCGTTTAGCTTTTAAGAGGTTTTAGTGCAAGATCTTGTAAAGAAACAAGGAAGTTCAGTCTTTTCTGTATATTTAATTAATTCCCTTTGTTATTTTAATTTAGTTATCCACTAATTTTACTGGTTTTTATAGCTCTAACTAATTTTCTACAGCATCAGTTTATTGACCTACACTTCATAGATCTCTTATTTCTAGGTATTTGGTATCACTTTAGCTGCTTTCTTGCCCATCAGTACAAAACCATTTTTAGGAGAAGGTATTGAATAGGGCTAATACAGGTTCATTTCCCATTAACCAGAAGAAAAGGGAATCAAACACACTTCTCACCTGGCAGCCCTGATTCTGGGTAAGAGTGTGGATATTCCTTTAATTCTGTGAATCATACCCCTCATTTATTCAGCTTTCTTTTACATAACCATGAAAGTATACTATTTTTCTTCAACAGACTGCTGTGTACATTCCATTGCATTGGGCAAGACAAATTTTTTTTTTAAAAAAAGTATTTTGATTCAACCATAACAAATTGTGGTTTTCAGGTATGGGGTTTCTTTTGTTTGTTTGGTTGTTTTTTTTTTGGTTTTTTTTGTTTGTTTTTTTTTTTTTAATAAAATGTATATTTGCACAGACTAAATACTTTGCAGGAAACAGATTATTATATTTGATTTTGCTCTGAATATGTACTAAGTTTTGACTTTTTTTCCCCTGTAAGCTCAATATAATGTCTCAGTTTGTACATCTGTGAGATCAAAAATGCACAGTTCCAAACCACTGGGTAAGAAATCTACAAAAAAACCCAAAACAAAACAGGTGTCTGAGCAAGAGTCTGACAAGCAGAGAGACAAAAGGAACACGGGGAAAGGAACGGTGTCAGAGAAGTGTGAAGACAAAGGATCTGGAGGCAAGGTTCGTGCTCAGTGTCATAGGGGAAATAAAAACACTGCCGGTGTCGGCTTTCTCTCTGTAATGCATCTCTGTCTCAATTCATGCTAAAGAGATTGGCATGTCCTGCTGACAGCCTATTATTTTAAAATCCATGTGTTTTTTAAATATATATAGATAATAGTACACTTCAGTCCCTTAGCCAGATTATCAATAGGACATAATGACAATCCACATGTTTATAGATTTGGTTTATGGTACTGTAACAGTAAGAGAAGTGCTGTCTTGTCTGAGGACTCTGGTGACTCCTCTAATGGAGTGGAGAGAACTGTGTCTTAACTGACCTCTCCTTCAGCTACCAAGAGCAATTTGGAGATTGAATCACAGGAGCCTAAAGAATGGCTCAATCTTACACAAAGTAGATCTCCGCAATAAATCAGATGAGTTGTGGTTGGAAATACCTGCTTCTTCCAACTGTAAGTTTTCATTTGGTCTTTAAGCTACAGATGGTTTAAGTTACACAGGTGAATCTTAGTTTGGAATGCTGAATCTTTTTACCCCTAATGCTGCTGTATAACTCAGCACTCTGAGATCAGCTCAGCTGGTTAGAACACGATGCTAGTAACACCAAGGTCATGGATTTGATCTCTGTATGGGCCATTCACTTAAGAGTTGCACTTGATGATCCCTGTGGGTCCCTTCCAACTCAGAATGTGATTCTGAGCCAGCACAACAATATCCAGTTCTGCTTCTGAAAAAAAAGAAATATTTGAGGAGAAAATTAATAAAGCTTAATTTACAGTTCATCTAGCTTCTGTAATATTGTTTTCATTAGTTTTAAGACAGAAGTTGGCAAGCTTTCTTTTGTATCTAACCCCATAACAGCAGTTATGAGGAGAGGACGACAGCAAAAGCCAGTCCATCCAACTTGTTTGCAGTGCCTCACTTTCAAACATCATTGCACATCACTCCCACAACATATGAAGAGTGGCGCATCAGGAATATCTGTGAATGAGGGCATGTGTAGATAACAGGTATCATTTGAGGCTTGTTTATGTTGGGAGTCATACACTTTGCTGTATGAAAGAAATAGTACTAATAGCTTGTGCATGTGTAAATTTTCCACTAGAAAGGGCGGTTTGCCAATCTCTAGGCCTTGCTTAATACATTTTCTTTCTGACCTACAATGCATTTTCCTCACTGTAAATTCCTGTACTGCTCCAGAGGTCTCTCAATCCACAGCCAGGAAAGTGGGAAGAGATGCAGGTGGTAGCTGCAGATTTTACCTGTTGAAGGATGATCCCTGTTTAAGCCCTTTTTATGGAGTGATGCAAGAACAGTCTAACTGGAGTGACAGGACCTTGCCAAACCAGAGTGAATGTGCTTGATTTTTAAATATATTTATTTCAAATTAATATAAATCCTGGTCTATGAGGCTGGGATGGAATTTCAGTGACACATTTTGCGTAAATTAATCAATGAGGGCTGTACTGAACTAAATGTGCCTTTATCAAAACTCAGAATTTATCAGAAAAACTCATTTCTGTTTTTTTGGTTTAAAATCAACTTAATTAAATAAATTTACATTTACAGCTGGTACAGACAAACTAGAACTTCTATATTTTATGAGAATATAGAAATATGATTTATGATCAAAGTTAACCAACGTGTCTATACCCAGCTGTTGAGAAATGCTGAAAATTTTTTATGCCAGGACTTTAAGAATACCTTTATTCCACATCTGCTTTTTTTGTCCATATTTTTTTCCAAGATGCAGTATAATTCCACATTTTAGCCAAAGGCTCCAGTCTCATGCTATATAGACCTTCAGTTGATTCTTTGTCTTCCTGCTTTTCTGCAGCATGCCAACACTATTTCTTGCTCTCCAGATTTCTTTTGGAGAGCAATTTAATTGCATTTGAATGCCTGGTCCCTGGACTGTTGTGTGGAGCCAGGTAACTGATGAGCAGGAAGCCAGTCGTTGGAGTCCAAGACTGCAGCTGGAAGCTGCTGGAACAGACTAAACGAGTAGGAGCTGTTAAAAAACAGAGCAGCAGCAGAGGCTGATAGACATGAGCTGTAAAAGATTGTCTTCAAATTCTCCCTCCTGTAGGGGGAAGTAAGTGCAACCCTTGCTATCTGGAAAATATCATGAGACCTCCAGATCTACTGGGATTATTATTTTTCTAATTAAAAATAAAATGTAATTGCTTGTGGGATCTGAGTGCTCCCACATACAAGACAGTACGTGGGGCTTCTTTGCACTTTTTCTTTTGCTCCTACTGAAATCAGCAGGAAATCACAGTTGATCTGGGTAGAAACAGAATCTATGCAGAGTTCAACTGACTTTTCAGCTGAAAGCTCACAAAGATTTAATACTGGTTAAATATTCCTTCCTGTCTTATGCAGAACTTTCTATTAACCAAAAAAGCTGTATTTTTCCACACTATCATGTGTTCATAGAACTATTAGAACTGTCATACCTACTCAGACCAGTGGTCCATCTAGGCTAGTGTCCTTGGTTCCAAATGCCTCAGAGGAAGATGCAAGAAAATTCATAATATCGTATCCTAGGAGAAGTATCTTCCTAATCTTTGGCAGTTTTTGGCTAGCTATTGCCCTGAGCATGAGTTTATATTTGTTATACACTTTTATCCTATCTAGGGGTTATCTATCACGTATGTTCTATTGTTTGAACTGTTCTCTACAGGCTTAGGCACAAAGGTCACAATAGGACAGAGGTCATAAGTCACAGTAGATCAAAAGCCATAGCCTGTCAAATGTTGTAATATAATTCATGCTCATGTATACAGCTTATATATAAAGTGATAGCTCATGCTAAGGCATAGCCTCACATTGCTCTTAGGGCTACAGCTCCCCTAAGAGCATTATAATATGCTATTGACTTTCTTGTGGATTCATCGTGCTGTGAATTATTTCTGGCCAGTGGAATGCATGGAGTTACCTTTGGGGTATTACTTAAGCAGGCGTCTTGTGATTGTGCCAGAGATCTTTTTTGCAGAAGTCAAGGTGTGTATTGTTTCCCTAGATTAAAAAAAAAAAAAAAAAAAAAAAAAAAAAAAAAAAAAAAAAAAAAAAAAGCAGGAGGAAGAAACTGAAGATTTACACATTGGCTTAAAGATATATTTGGTATACGAATACAGCTCTCTTTTTTCTCTTCCCTAAAAGAGCAAATCCTTTGGTCTCAGCAGGAATACCTATGTGAAGCCATATTCAGTAAACCTTAGGTGCCACAATTTACCTCTATTTCCTTTTAAACCAAAAGATAGACAACTGCCACATAGATTTTTGTCCCCAGCATTTCATCTTTTTAATTTTCTACTTTCAGTAACAAAACATAAAAACACTGTAATTTGTTCTATTCCTAAGGATGCTTCCTCCTTCTAACTGTTTGACTTTTCACCCTTTGGGTGCTTAGTGGAAAAGCCATTACTTGCTTGCTGAGGAAAAAGCATTTAATGAATCACAAAATCATTCAATTATTCTTAAAAACACTTCACATCACACATCTTTTTCCAAGTAAAGTGAGCATTTTTCACATTTAAATGGTGCATAACTGCCTCATAGAATGTGTCCCTAGAGTTACAGACATCTTAACAGAAGGGTTCCAGGAGTATACACAGTATTTTGATATATCTAAGCATTTAAGACCTTGTATTAAAGATGCAGAATTTCCTCTTCTCTCTTCACTGTCTTTCAACAACATTTATGCGAAGTTGCCTTTCTGTTGTTGTGCACCATCTAGCTTTGTGCTGAGCTGAGATCTACACACTTTGCTTACTTCAGCTTGCCTCAGTACCACACGATAAAAATGAAGTAATAGTAAAGCGACTAGCTGACATAGGGTAGCAAAGCATTTACAATGTTTCTTTTAAGTAAAATGACAATTTATCTAGGAAGGCAATTAAGAGATGACATTAGAAAAGTACATTATTTTCAGTCGTTATGAAGCCTGATGCTGATCTCTTGCTATTTGTTCTCTGCTTTTATAAGAGAAGTGCTTTCTTCAGACTGCAGTAGCTGCCACTTCCTACATAACTTTTTAGGATTTTTTTCCCCCTTTTGAGGTTCTTTTTAACATGGACTTACATTGTAGAATGTTCTTTTCTGTGTTTTATCAAAATGTATGTGCTTTGCCCAACAGAATTAGGTGGCCAACTTGGTTTGTAAAACCAACTTGAAGGTTGTACTTTTGCCAGGGCAAGTGGGAGTCAGCCTGTTTATTTGAATGCCGGTATATGAACCGGCTAAGGAGCTGGCCTTGAATTTGTAAACTTTCCTGCACTTTATATCCCTGTAATTTAAACACATAATTTTTTCCATAGCAATGATTTTTTTCTTTTTTCTTTTTTTTTTTTTTTTAATTTAATAGAAAAGAGTGGTATTTATACAAAAGCTTTAGGCCAACTTAGATATCTAACTTAGGCACAGTTTTAAGAACTAAACCTAGGTGTTTACTTCCCTGCATAGCTGGCAGAGGGACAGAGGTGCCGGGGGGCTGTAGGCAAAGGGGTGCCGTTGCAATTCAAAGGACCTAAATCAGATGCCTGAAGTAGACAGTGTGAATAACCCTCTAGATGACTGGAATTATTGGATCACATTAGAGAGGAAAAAAGTGAGGCTGGCATATGGTGAGTCTCCTACATATGGTATGTTGTTTATATGTGTTTTTTCCGCTAGCATTTCTCTTTCCTTTGTTGCTCCACCTCCTCCTGCAGTCTCTCCTAACAACAATGTTAATTCAAAAACTTTTGTGGTTGAAGGAAAGTTTTCAGACCTACACTACTCCCAAAAGCACAAAAATCAGGCGAAATGACTTAGCTCTCACTTCTGTTCTCTCCCTCACTTAAAGTGCCCTGTGCGCTTGTGTGTAATTTCCTATTTCCTTTTATTTCTCCGGAGCTGATAAGGTGTGTGTGTGGGTTAAAGTCACTTGTCATAAAATTAACCATATTTCACCCCTCAAGACTGTGTTTTATACTCACTCAAATATCAATAAATTTTGCAATAACTAGGCTTCAATATAAATAGACATGCACTCTTCATACTGTAGTAATTCCCTTGGTCCGGTCAAATCCTGGTCTTGTCCAATGTAGCTTCAGGGGGAAGCTCCCTTGTGCACAAAGCAGGCTCCACCTGGTTCTGATTAACTTTGTACTGGTTGGATCTGCCCAGTGATGGCGTAAGAAAATACAGAGCAGAGAAGCCTGCAATTGAAGCCGTAGATTCATGGCCTATAAAACTAAAAGGCTATTATAGCCATCTAATCAGCTTGCCCCCCTGTGCAAGGAGCACCAGAGCTTTTCTGAAGTACTCTTTTTTTCCTCTCTGTGTGTGATTTTAACAGATTAAAAAAATAAAATTCTTCAATCTTGATTTAAACCTTCCAGTGTGTTTCCCCAACTACATCTTACCACTGGCTTGTGTTACACCTTTGTCACCAGACTGAAAACTGTACTGTTACCAAATTTCTATTTCTCACATAGTTATTTATAAGTTGTGATCAAGTAGCCTTTTAAATGTCTCTCTGATAACCTAAATAGATCGAGCTCCTTGAGTCTTTCATTACAAGGAATGTTTTCCACTCCTTTCATCATTTTTGTTGCTTTCCTCTGAACCTTTTCCAATTTTTCAACAACCTCTATTGAATTGTGGTCACAGTATTTCCAGAACTGGTCACATCTGTGCCAAGGACAGAGGTAACACAACTATATTGTATATTTCTCTGGTGATGTGCCCATGGTTTGTTTCATATTCGTTTCTACTCTCTTGTACTCAGAGTTCTTTGCTCTGATTATCTACTCTACGGGCTTTTTCAGGCTGACATTAATCTGTGGGCAGGGTCTCTACCTTGTAGCAGTGCTATAGTTTTTGTTATTAAAGCAGTGTCTTATATTTCTCTGGATTGAAATTTACCGTTTCTTTAACTGTGGCCAGTTTCCTGAGGAATCTGGCTTCACAGTGACTTGGCTTGCTCTTTAGTTAATAATCTTCCAATAATTTCAAATGCAAACTTTCTAAATACTTTTTTTCTATAATTGATAGAAGAGTATCAGAAAGAAAAAAAAAAACATGCATTTTTTAATCACCATTAAAATAAACATCACTGATTATATCTCTCCACTTAATATACATTTCAGGCTGAGATTTGACTCTCTTTAACAGGTACAATATTGATTCTAACAAATTTTTTTCTTCATCAAAATATTATGGTTAACAACTAAAAGACTTTCCAGTACTCCTCTACATATTTAATACTACTAAAATTACCTTTATCCTACTAAATTTATACTCGCATTAAGTGATATCTAGTTAGCTTTGGCAAGATGATTTTCCAGAAAATTCTATTCTCACTGGTTTGATTAAAATGAACTAATAGTCCTAGAAGCCATTCCTTATTTCACTTAAGACCAATGCGTAGTTGAAATGTCTACAGATACTTAGGTCATGACATTTATTCTTTTAAACTATTCATAAACATTTTTGCATAGTTCCCTTGAACCTCTCTAGTTCTCCAAGACATACTAAAAATCCTCACTAACCATACAGACAGATTCTCTGCCAAATGTATTAAAATACCTCCATGAAAATTATTCAGGTCTACTGATTTTAGAAATGTCCAGTTTTATTAGCTGCTATTTAACGCGATCCTGTGCAACTACTGAAATAGAGCATCATATTAATCTCATATGAATATACCATTTGAATTTTTCCAAAAATGCAGAAATAAAGCATTTGTGAATGTGCTGTTTTTTTAATGTTAGTACAAAAAGGCCTAGTAATTTCTGCTTAGTAATGGAGCAAGGAAATTTTTTGAATTTTTTTTTCTCATAATTTCAAAATGTCTTCATATTGTCCTTATCTCTTCCTTTAAAAATGCTCTATAATTCCCAGCTTCTAGTTTACATTAATTGCTACATTTTCCCCCTGCTCCTCCCTTTCATTTGTTTGTTGTTTTCTTTTTAGTATTGCTTTCACATACGGAGTAATTTTATTATTTTCATCAAGAAACTAGGGGGTTTTCCTTGACTGTGACTTTTTTTGTCGTGTTCTTCAGAGTGTGTTTAACAGACTGAAGATGTCAATGAAGTTTTTCCTTTAATGCTTTCTCCAAATAAATGTTTCACACTCACTGTCAACTTTGTAAAAGCTGATGGTCTTATATAAACATATATAAATATTGGATTTTAATTATTCTGCTCACAACAAATATAATAAAGTTTTAGCCATGTATGCATAAGCAATTAATTTTTAATACTGTGAATCTTCTGTCACTGGACTGAAGTCTTGTAGAGTATTCCTCCGTGTTGGAAGCAGTTAAGAAAAATGTATTTTTTGATTGTTTTATTATGGACATGCTGTTTTCTAGTTAATACTGTTCCATACCTCATAAGCATTTTTAACATGTTAAGATATTTCATGACCTGTATGAAAGAAATACGGACTTTCGGAATTATTATTTAAATGGGACAGCAATGAGAATCTTTCAAATGGGTTATAAAAAGTGAGATCTAAAATGTCAGCCTGATTCAACTACAGTTTGGATCATTGCATCATAATAAAGAGTAGTTTTAAAAATATTGACACAATTACTGAGAGGTGTGAAAAATTTAATGCACAGAAGCCATTTGGTTTTTTTGGTACGAGTAAAGTGTGAACCTGGAGTTACAGTGTTCTCTCATAGCCTCTGCTTATTTATGGTATCATATGCAGATTGCTCACTTCAATGCTTTAGGCGGAAATACAAAACACACCAAAAATGCAGTTACAATTATAACAAATTATAAAATTCTGAAAATCGGGTCTGAAATTCCAGGCTCTTTGAAGTCAGTAGCATTCGAACTATAACAGTAAACAGTAAAAAGTTTTCTTTGCGAAATGCTGTTCCGTATTATAACGATTTAACTTGCCACTGGCCTCATGGTAAAGTTTGCTAACTGGACCATAACACCCAATTACCTTACCCTGATTTAATCCCATTCTTTAAGAAGGTGAAACCTATTAAAAATAGTATTAAATGAGAATGCTTTCAGGGAATGCATCTCCACATTCTTCCTATATGATTTCCTGGAAATATTTTTAAAGAGCAATACTGCATTTCTATTTGTGTTGCTAGCAGACTATTCTTAATGACAGACCTGAACTGAGTGTCTACAGTATAAATTTCTAATTTTATAATGCTCCACTTTCATTCCATTTACCCTTTATGTTGCCTATTTAGACGCAAACTCTCTCATTCAATGCATAGCACCTGATGCAAAAGGCCAAAGATCTCCATAAAAATCCTATTAAAATATTGCTGATAATTTAGCTGGTCACCATCTAAAATTAAGTGGTGGGGGTTTAAATATTTTATCAACAAAACCACAATATATTACCTGTTTTCAGCAATTCTTTTGCCAGTACCTTATGAATGTACAACACTGACTTATATGGCAGTTATAAAAAGAAACACCAAACATATTTGGAGAATAAAATCAGTATTAAAATGGATTAACAATAGATTTGGCTTCAACACAAAAAAATCCAGAGAGACTCTGCAAGCACAGGAACTAGCTGCATTTTCTACACAGATTTATTTCCTACTATTTAATGTATATAAAACACATGAATTTAATTTGTTATTGGTTTTCTGTACCATGATGAGAGTCAAGAAAAGAATTCATATAACCGTTCATGAGTGTAATGCTAAATATGAAAAAATAGTGTACTGTAACAATCGGACAAAAATTCACACCAAAAGAGTTATTAGGGGACATTCATACGTGCAAGAACACGGTTGATTTGAGAGAAGCCAAAGTTGACTGGGCCCAGTGGCTGATACACCCCATCACCAGTACAGAATAGTCCTTGAAGCTATGTATCTGGGAAACTGGACTTTCTCTGCTCATGCTCTTTCTGATCAGACTTGTCTTTTTTTGGCAGCTTTTACCAGCAATCAGATTCACTGGAAACATAAAAGAGAAAATGATTGCTGGAGTTGTGCTGAACAAGCGGAGCGTTATCTCTCTTCTTGCTCTGTTTGCCCATATGCACAATGAAAGGAAGCTGGCGGAGGTCCTGGTCCAGGAAAAGAATTAGGGGCTTTATCATCAGACAATAAGTTGAGCAAATTGCACACTACAAACTACTTCTCTTCAGAGTACCCCTGAAGGACTCGTGGCTAAACTTGGTGCCTTAGAGGTAATAGAAGGAAGTATGGGGAGGTTGTAAAGATGAGTAACCAGACAATGAGTGACGCTTGTGCAAGGTCTGCTGTTGAGCAGTGGGCAAAGAACACACAAAATAAATCTAAAATTCTAGAACCTTATAGTCCTGGTAATTTTAATAAGCTTCAAAAGGTGGAATAATCCATTGCACTTTTTATTCTAAAATTTTGGTTGTTCACGTAATATTTCAAAGGACAACACATTAGATGAAGGATTATGATAATATACATGGGTCATTATATATATATATATATATATATATAATGAAGCTGATAACTAAGAAGAGGAATACTTGTATAATAGTGTTCCATTCAATAGAAATAAATGAAAGGGGATTTTAGAACCAGTGAGTTAAAAACCAAAAGGACTTTCATGACCAGGAAAATAAAATCTTTCTGCCCTTTGTTATGACAAAACCCTACCTTTAGATTCTGATTCAAGGAGTGCAGGGGAGAGGTTTCAATACTATATCCTGTAAAATTAAAAATTGCAAAGCAGAATTTTGACATAGTGACTGAACCCCTTTGAGCTTTTGAGCTGGTCTTTGGAAACTTGGCAGGAGTCCAGATTTTTCCTAACTCTTTGTTTTCAATCCAAAATAATCTGGAAATAATACTTATAATATGAATGATATTAATGTATACCTGTAATAAGGACATAAACTGGTGGAAATAAGTCTGCCTAGTCCCTTCAAATAACGACATGAACTCTACCTTGACATGATCATCTCGCGCAAACTCTTTCGGATGCCAAACAGAATGTCATTTAAAGGATTTTTTTTTTTTACGTTATAAATTGACATGTACACGGAAAGCGATCTGAAAAATATTGAGCAGAAATCTAATCCATGAAAAATCTTTATGGATAAACTGTTGCCCTAGTAATCCCTCAATCTATAAACACCTCAATAAGACATCTAGACAAAATAGTTTGAAATTCTTATTGAGTCAGTACTTCTGAAAATGCTGCAAAACTGGTCTACTAACACTAGCTAACTAGTTACATAAGGAACTCAGAAATCGTAAGCACTGCTCAATTTGCTGGAATGAGAGGCTTTCTTCTTTTCTCTGCCTTGCTTGACAATCAATTTTTCCATACAAATTGGCACAGTATGGTAGATTTTCCCCCTGCCATTCCATACCCTTGATATTCTCCGCGTGGGGAACTGCCACTAATGCCAAAGGGATGCTTGGCTTGTTGTGCTCTCTCGATAGCTACTTCAAAAATGCTGTCAGATTAAATAGCGAGGGACAGCAGTGTTTCAGTTGTGATCCATCAGGCGGATCTGAGAGGAGCCGTTTGCCCTGAGAGAGGATAGACTTTCGAGACATATGGTGCTATAATGGGGGGGTGGGGATTTTTCAATTCCAATCCACCCATTCCGGATGAGAGAGACTGAGCTAATACCCTCGTGTATGGTGCACTGCATCTAGCTACGGAAGTAGCGTTAGGATGGAATTTATGGACTCTCTAAATTGTTTGCCAGGAAATGTTTACTAGCTATGCACAATAAACGACTGTGAAAGCGTATTCCTGTGTTTAATATGGTATGGTTATTTCCTTATATTTTGGTCATACTATTATGATACCAATAAATGAAACTTAAAAAAAAAAAAGAAGACAAGAAAACAAACATGTAATGTATGTTCATATTTATAGGACTTCATTTGGGAAAGCCTGATTGACTACAAATTATACAGGGTAAATTTATTGCCTGCACCCCTGGATACACGCCATGCCTGACATTTTAGAAATTAAATATATGACTTATTTTTAGACAAAAATATTCTCATCAAGTTAAGGTATGTTTTTAAAAAAGCCTCATTACCGCTGCTGGTGTTCATATGTAATGAAATTACTGTACATGTATATGAGAAGACTACCCACCTACTTTCCAAAACGGATATACAGCTTCATAATTTAGATATTAAACAGGCAGTTTTGCCTTGCAGGCTGAAATCTTAGAATTCTGCTCTGGGATGCAACTCTGTCTCCCATACAGCTCACTGTTGTATCAGGGACTACTGTACAGTTTTATAGGGTGTGTTAGATTAGATACATTCACAAATATTTTACTCTGAGCAAAGTCAGAACTTCGTCTGGTAATCTGTACGAAGAACTTTTTCTGTTCCTTCATTTGGTTTAATGTGAGGCTTCTATTTTACTATAAGAACTCTCCCTGTTATTAAAAGAAAGTGGGCAGGAGCCCAGTTTGTTTTAATTGTACATTAAGAGTTTGAGCCTGAAGGTAAGCTTGTATTTATGCATAGCTGAACACCCTCTTTTAGCGTACATGTGTATTTATACATCCAGTATGCTGTTCATGATGCGATTTTCAAGTTTAGTGTCTTCATACTAATTTCTCAGTTTCTACTTGTGTTTACTGTATATAAGAATAATATAGTAGACAAACATAATTTCTCCCTTGCTTCCTATAACACAAGAGATTAGCTGATAAAAAAAAAGAAACAAAATTTTACATTAGACATCTCGACTTCTATAGCAGATTGTTTAAGAATTTTAGTGCAACAAAAAATTGGAAATACATTAATAGAACATTTCACAGAGGTTTTCTTCAAAATATGATTTTCAGTGGTGTTGGTGGCTTTTGGTTTGGTTTATTTGGTTTGGTTTGGTTTGTTTTTTGGTGTTTTTTTTATATATAATTGCAAAGAACAGTATTTATGTTTAGCTGCACTTTTTAAAATTGCTATTACAGTATAACAATGAAGTTGATCCTGTGAGGTCATTGGGGAAAAGAAAAGACTCAGCATTTCTCAAGGTTCAAGTACGAAGACAGTTCTTGTAAAACGGTTAAAGGGTGGATTGTTTCTCTCAAATGTTTTCAGTTTCTACCAAGCTGATCGCAGCAGTAAAAGAATATGAAGAATACATTATTGTAGTACTACTGGGGTAGAAAGTGATAATAACAAAGAGGCATTGCAAGTTATCTTGGTAACATTAAAACTTGTTTCTACAAATGGGAATGTGTAGGCTTGGATGCACTATAAACAAATGATTCTTACTGTGGGATATTAGTTTTGATTTGAATTTCATTGTTTCATGCAAAAGAGCTGTATATAAGATCTTTTTCTTTTATGTAGTAAACATCTATCTCAGCTTAAAGCTACTGCCTTTCAGCCTAGTGAGCTGAAAAACACAAAATGCTACAAAGGCAGTTTACCTGGACAGTGTCTGTTTTATTAGTTTTAATCACAGTTATATTGGAAATCATGAAAAAAAGTGCATTGCTTTCAGCATAACATGGCCAAGAAGCTGACATGTCTCGTGCCTTTCTCTTCCATTAGAGACATGCTATGCCTCCAGATGCTGTAGTCTGGATTTAGGGGCATATACTGCTCTTGCACAAATAAGAGTTGCATATGTTATGAGTTAATTCTGTTTTGTTGTGTTCTCCTGCACATGGCATTTTTGAAACAGTTAAATGGAAAATATTTTTAGCTTACCATCTTGTATTAAAATATCCTCGGATTATTAAGTAAAATCTAAACCCCTAAGTGATATGTTCTACAGTTCAAATGCACAAATGCTTAAAGTTCATGGACAAATCACCTATGAAGGAATTATACAAACCCAGTGTCCCCACATGCTGTACTTTGCATTTGTGACTCAGTCAGCTAAAAAGTATTCCAAATAATACACCTCCTTTTACAGCTGAGGTTCACCAGCCTGCAGTACTAGGCACTTTCCATTCGAAAGAAAAGGGGTAGGAATAAACGGGCTTCACACTTTGATTTCGTGCATCTAATTCAAATGAAATATATGAGACATGCACCAAGATAGGAAGGTAGATACAACGATTCAGCGCACCAAAGTCCAATATGTAAATTTATATGATGTGAAAGTGCCTCAAAGGTAGTCCCTTGTTGGAATTATATTATATATTATATTGAACTCAATCTGCGACCTATCATATTGTATCAAAGGACACGCAACTGTGTCACTTAATAAAGCATGATAAATACAAATACAAGGGAAAGGTTTATTTCAAGAAGTCGTACATTCACAGCTTGTCAGTAAAGCTATTCTATAATGAATTCATGCAAACATGATTTTGGAAGGTGTCCATCTCAAGGTATGTCACTTGGACCTTTCTTCATGACTGCTAAGAACTTACCTATCTTTTTTAAGTGTCACTGATGCCTGCAAACTTGAAATAGTTTCCTGAATCAGAATCTTTGAGAATTTGTCTGCAAATTAAATACCTCTTGGCATGCAAATTTAGAGAAATTTGTTACTGGTTTTTTTTCTTAAATTTTTTTTTTCATTCTTTCACAAGCCAAAGTATCTGCATCTAAAAATCCCCTTAGTTTAGTCTAAAATGATAATATCAAACAATTATTTCTTTGTATTTAATTTCTCCTATCTGTTGTTAGCATTATCTGGTATTAGGTTTTGGGGTACATGATGCAGCTATGCATTAAAAAGTATATGCAACTTTTAGGTCTTAATTCCCTGCAGCTATTATTAATTAAGGTTGCAATCCTGAAAATGTTTCCAGTCAAGCAAATCGCCATGAATGCAAATAGGACTCTGTAAAAACACGGGATTACTCCCATGTGAAACTGGTGAAATGAATAGAGCCTGAGCTCTGCAGGCCAGTGAATATCTTTTTGTTCTGAATACTAGCTAGTTAGGGGTTTATGCTCCAAGTCTAAGGGCTCATCACACTATAAATCATACCATACACACCTGCAAAGTAAATAACATAATCCCAGCAACTATTAAAACCTAGATATTTTGAAATTATTTATTCTTGCTGCATAGATATATGCATATGTGACATTTTTCTCCCTCCAGAGCACAGAAAATTAGGAATTACTACTAATACATGCTGTAAGAGTAGTATTTTGCTCATCAGCGTGCAAAAGAATTTATGAAAATTAGTGACTTATCACTCTCCTAATGTCCCCTGATGGAGGCAGAATTATGAAATATGCCCCCTGCTGCTGGTCCTGCAAGGGCTTGGAAATGTAAGCCAGGGGAAAATAAATATTTCAGGTAATGGTAGGTTTTTTTCTCTATTTTGCTCTTTGCAATGTAAGCGTACTGGATATTTACACAGTAAATGGGTGTAAGTCGTAAATGTTAATCTTGATGCGCAAAATTTTCAATCATCTGTACTTTTTATTCTGAGTGACTCAGACTTGAAATATAATCAGCAAAATATTAAACTTGCAGCACAATTAGAAGTAAGAATTGTTAAAAATACAGAGTGATGAAAATACACTTCATCTTTTTTCCATGCACAACGGTGTCTGCATTTTCAATGGGGACTCTCGTTAAAATGTCTTTTCAATGCACATGCAGGTCAAAATCCATAATGTGCATTGTATCAAATAATAAAATGATTCATATGTAAAAATATAAGCCTTCTTTTCCTCCATGATTAGTAATTTTAATAGGAGATGGACAGAGTATAGTGTGTAATTATCAAGATCTGGAGACAACAAAATGGAAAACATATTTTTCAGGCATCATTGACATGCCTGCATATGCACTTTCTAAATACAAATGAAAGATACATATTATTAAAGTGCCCTACAAAGCTTGTCATAGCTGTTTTCTAGCTCAAGTATTCTTAAACGGAGAAAATACTAGAAATAATAAAATAATTGCCAAATTGTAATACAACGTGCAGATTGGGAAACAAATAGTATTGTGCAAGTTGGTTCAGTTTGCAAATAAATTATCTACTTGAAACACACACCAAAGTTTTGAATATAACTTGTTCTGGGACTTTTGAGGATCTAATGCATGTTTCTCCTAGCTCAAATTCTAAAACCATTCCTGAAACATCACAGTTCAGGTGTGAATCCTCAAGTACAATCACAATTTTAATATTTTATCAGTTTATTTAAATTAAAAAGGGAGCATGAGACATTCTACTAGTTATAATGGGCTAGCAATTCAAGTAACTTTTAATGATGCAATGCAAACTGGTACATCATTTTCAGTGAGGGCCTCATAGCTAGGCACAACTTTTCTGTAATATACTAAATTCCTGGCTTAACTTTAAAATTTATGATACTTGGAGATCATGAAAATTACAACAGAAGCCATATGTATATGGGAAAAGTAGCTGAAATTACAGACTCATGCTTAAAAGTTTTATAAATCTGTTGTAGTCTCTAAAGCAAAAAATGTCTGATAAGTGTTAAACCATGGCACATGTAAGTGTTACAGAAACTGAAATGGAAGTATACCACAGAAATGCAATGTTAAAATAATAGGGTATGCGTCGAGGTAGTGTAATTTCTCAGGAAAAAAAATGGGTTTATGGAGCAGTATTGTAAAGATACTAACATACCATAGGTTTATGAATGGTAAGTGTGATTATTGTCAATTTTAACTAGTCAGGGACTCAGTATTATTGACTACTTGGTCAAGAGATTATTCATTTTCTGTGCAAGGATTTTCAGTTAAGGCACTTAAGCATCTCTGAAATGATGCATAATCCCCGGGCTTTATTATTGCTTATATCTGTGGGTTTCCATTGAGCACAGGTATCAAGAGAAATGAATTATATTGCTTCTGTGGGAGTTAAACAGGCAAAAATTAGGGAAAAAAAAAAAAGAAAAAGCTGAAAATAAACATACATCTGTTGTAAATCTGGATTGACTCTAAGGTTAAATGATGCCTGCCTTCACCAAATTGCCATGGAAAAATACGAACTGATCATAATTACGGTAGAATAAAACTTCGTCCTATTGCTTTGGTAGTCTCTTTAGCACAATAAAAACTTTGGTTAAAATAAAATGAATTCATATTTGTAAGCTTTCTCTTAAGTAAGAAGAATATTCTTAAATGGTGTAAATTGCCATCCTTTTGCTGACTTAAAGTTGTGACAATTTATACCACTTGAATGGTGATCCCCAAGTACGACTACCTGATTTTACTGTAATACGTATATTGCAAACACATTAACCACACAGTAGAAAGAACTGATCAAGAATCCTACTTACATTCTGATAAATATTCAGGAAGGTGTTTCTTTCAGTCTCCAAGATAAAAAATGAGCAAGACTACAAAAGTTCTGAAGAGGAGGAACTGTACACTGATTCTTTCAGATCAATCTTATATGATCTCTTTCTCCATAAACTCTAAGTTAAAAAACTCCAAAACAACCCACCACCAAAACTAAAATACAAAAAGTGAATGCAAATAGTAGCCCATACATGAAAATATAAATAATGTCCCAAACTGTGTTGGCTCCAGATGTTTTTATGAGTTAAACAGTTTACTGTTTTCACATATTTAAAACATTCTATTTTTTCACTTGATGTTTATAAGCTTTGGGCAAACTTGCTGGCATTGATTTAAGTTATGCTTTTGTACCACATGTAGGTCAAACACACATTCTGAAAAAATACAATACAAACAAGAATTCAATCATTAATATTGAGAGGTAATAGCTGCTTACACATCCTTCAGTAATTGTTTCACTGAGAAGCTTTGCACTGAAACTTTAAATAAAAAGATGTATTTTGCAAAGGATGGTATCATATAGCCATTAGGTATTTGATAACACTGCACGGAAACTTTTTGAATCATTTCAGTAAGCATTTGAAGCTGCTTAGTCGCCTTAGCATTAGTTGCCTATATTTATATTCTCCTTCTATAGTTAAAAATGAAAGCATACAGCTCTGTAGAGAATTGCATTTCCAGTTCTTGTGTGCTTAAAATCTCTTATTAAAGAAGTAATAGGAAGACTTGATGTAGGACTTGTGAACTTATTAGGGAACTCCAAAGCCCTGGGAAGCACAGTCCCAAATATTCAGATTTGATTATCAAGTTAGGGGTGAACACTAAGCTGTGCCATTATGGCTTTGCTATTACAGTCTTCTTTTTCTTCTTGTTCACCTTTTGGAGCCTCTCCTACCTCTCTCTAGAAAGTCCTATTTGGCTTTGTCTCTTATTTCTCTTGGAAACCTAATCTTTCTTCCTCCCCCTCGCACCCTCTCACTTTCTTCATTGTGCTTCACTTATTTAACTTTTTCTTATCGCGTGCGAGAAATCCTGAGCGGCCATTCCCTAGAATTAAGAAAAAGCATTTTTTTACACCAGCTTATGTGCTGGACTTTCCCGACCCCCTCGCAGCTGTGGCGGTGTCAGGGCTTTAGCGGCGACGGCCCTTGAAGGAGGGGTCCTGGCATTCTTGCCCCCCCCTCCCCCCGCGACGGGGTCTCGACCCCGTGGTCGAGGCGGGCGGACGGACCGCAGCAGGTTGGAGAGCCGCGGAGGGCGGCGGTGCGGTGCGGTGCGGTGCGGTGCGGTGCGGTGCGGTGCGGTGCGGTGCGGTGCGGTGCGGTGCGGTGCG
>VXBA01001811.1:365212-394195 GCA_013399895.1 Serilophus lunatus | reverse complement strand
CCTTTCCTTTCCTTTCCTTTCCTTTCCTTTCCTTTCCTTTCCTTTCCTTTCCTTTCCTTTCCTTTCCTTTCCTTTCCTTTCCTTTCCTTTCCTTTCCCTCTTTTTCTCTCCTTTCCTTTCTCTCTTCCTTTCTTTTGTTTCTTCTTGGACTAAAGAAAAATGTGTTGATTGAACATGATTTTATAGCAAATAGGGTATGAAAAACTAAAACTGAAACAGATTACTGCAAGCTTTTAAAAGTCCTTTTTCCTCCTGCATTCTCTCAGATCTCTGATAGCTATTATTTTTAGCAAGTAAGTCTGAACAAATGCTGCCTTACATAAACTGTACTAGATGCACTTCAGTATCCTCTGTCACTATTTTAAGTTTTAATTCTTAGACTGTGATCCTATGATGATTGTAGTATGCTTTTAATTTTGTGTCTTGGGAGATGAATGAAATCTTGGGAAGCGGAAATAAAAACTCACTACTGAGTGGAGCCAGGACTTCACAGCTGAAGTAGTCACAGTACTTTGATACAAACACCCCTGAATTTAAGTGTATGTTTACACATTTTGGTAAGTTGAGGGCGTCAGTCACTTAAATTTACCAAGCGGAAAAAAAACTGTTTCCCACTTTGGTCCTTCTAAAAATAGATACAAAAAAATCTGTTGGACATATGTAGTCTGACAATATAGCCCTGAAGAGAGTTGATTGAATGTTGCATTTTCTACCTGCCAAGCAAAAATTGGCATATTCTAGAAGCGTGCAATGCATCCTTAGTGTGTATGAGGGCTTGTTTGGAAGGGGGTGCTTTGACACAGCGGGTGAGGCTTCTCATGCACAAGGGTCTCAGTAGCTTTTTAAGCCTTTTATTTTCTTCCATTTGGTAGAGAATACCAGAACACTGTAGGCTTCGTGGAATATGTGGACAAGGAAAACCTACTTACTTAAATGTGCTTATTACTGTAAAAACAATTATAGGAACAGTGACTCGATGTTTCCTAAATTTATGAACATATCGGCCAATTTAATGAAAACAAAAGAATTTAAGTCAGATGTGTTGATAAACTATAGGACATCATGCTAAAACCAGTGTGAATGGAAGCCTGGGAAGCTACAGCAGTGTTGACCACTCAAAGATATCTTGTAAAACTGTGCTTAGAATGCCAAATAGTATTTTCTGTCAGAAGTAAAACAGCAGTCTAATGGGGGCTAAGGCACATTCACTTCTTTCAAATGTGTATTTTATGAACTAGACATTAAAACCTAGTAAAAGTTTGGAAGTCATACTTACCTTACATAGGACTTAGGAAGAACTGACAATGTTGCAATTCTTTGCAGTTTGGAATTATTGGTTTGATTGATTCAAAATTGACATAGTAATACTAAGCTCTTTTTTTTTTTTTTAATGTTTCTATATTCTTGTTTTGGGATTACTACAATGACATCAAGCTCCAGCTGTGTGTTAAGTCTTTGCGTTCCTGAGGACATTAGAACAATACACACTAATGGTCTCACTCCGGGCCCTCTCTCTCCCTCTCTCCCTCTTTCTTTTTTTACACAAGTGCATTTCTGAAGGAGTGCATGCCTGCATATCCTTTCAAATTCCATTTATCCTTGCAAAATGAGCACTTTCTTCATTTCAAAACAAAAAATGCCACCTTTTACCTTTATCAAATTTCCAATAAATGTAACCCATGATAGCTTAAGACCTGCAGTGATCCTCTAAATACAATAGTAGGGTAAGGTAATGTGAATCTGTTAGACAATGCAAGATAAAACAGTTAGAGTCAGATAAAAATAGAAGACTTCAACAGCAGTTGTTCATGAGGCAACCTGAGTCTGCAGCATTATGTTTTTTTGTATTACCACTTTAACATAGATGATTTTTAATAGATTATTGTGTCAATAAAAACAGTGACAATTCTCTTTATATTATTTGTTTTTATGAAACAATATATAGTTATTAAAAGTAGCAAATACAACAACTTTATTTACAAATTTAAAAAAAAGATGTGAACACACACAGGAGAAAAAGCTGGAGACAGGAGTGCAAATAATTTTGATTGGTTTACATTAAGAAGAAATATTCTGCCAAAATTTCCTGTAGTTTGGCTTAGCTTTGCATTTTAGTTTTTTTACTCCCCTCATTCTGACTCCTTTGCTTTTTGCACTTCGATGCATTGCTACAACTTTACGAGGCAAACATCTTTATTATTTTAATATGAGAGTATGTACAGAAATCTAACAGTATTCAAAGTCTATAAAGCTATCTTTATTTCACTGGTTCCAAACTGAAATTTAGACATGTAAAGAAGGCGCCAATTGAGTTTACAGTCTGCTGGCACAAAAAGTATCAGAGATTTAATATTTTTGTATTCGCAAACATATCAAGAGTGCTTTGCCAGACATGACACCCAAGCAAACAATTTTTTTGGATAGAGATTGTTCCAAGTACAGTGCCTAAATGTGTCCAGCCATTTTTAAGTATGTTTGGTGAAATATAACTTACAGAATGACCCAGTCCTTCAAAGTTCTTGGGAAAGCCATTTCCTTCCCTTCTGCAAAAGTCACTCAGTGCTTTGCCAGTCTGTGTACTAATGCTCTAGTTCTGTCAAAGCTTCAGTTACTATGTATAATTCTTTTGGAATTAGCAGTATAATGTTGAAAAAGTTAAGCACAAGCGTGCCATTACTACTTTGTTGTTGATTCCTTTAGCTCGACGATGTGCGGCTAAGAAATGTTACCGTTCCTTAATATATGTTTATGGAGGCTCTGGCTTGCTTTCGTGTTTTTCAAACATGCTTCCACAACTAATTGATAGTCTTAATTCATACAATCTAAAAGCTGCATCCATTTTTACCTGGAAACATATGGTCGGCTTGCTTATGTAAAGAAAGCTTGATGCTTCCTCTGTAGTGGAGACTGGCTACATGTTATTACTGGCCTATTATCTAAAAGGACTTTGTTAATATATTGACAGTGTCTTATTACAAAAGGTAGAGGTGAAATCCACAGTGAGCTAGCAATACATGAATTGTTGCTCCTATCTGAGCTTTTCATATGAACCTACATTGAGCCTTACTAGTTCAGGTAGAAGTTATTTGGCGGGCGGCAAATCATCCCTAAATAACTCTGGAAGAGTATTTCTGCAAGCTTTGGGACTTAAACAAGTCCAGGGAATTTGTGTATCCTGTTGCACAACAAGCACAAAAAAGAAGGTCCCACTACTCATCCTTTGCACCTTCTCTGTCATATCACTTGATATGACATATATCTCATTTATCTTTGCTCTCCATAAAGCCCACCTTTATGCAGTTAAGATCGGTTTCTTTATAAAAGTAGACAACGTTTCCTTTCCTTCCAGGGCAAGAATGCACAGATGTAGGAAAAAAATGCTCACGAAAGAGACCTGGGGCCGGCACGAAGCATCTTTTACGTGCACAAAACAACTTTGTCCTTGGTTTTCCCTTGTACAAAACCATGGGCTGCTGCTTGCCCTCAACAGGGTGAGAGATACAGTTTAGAAGACTTATTTTGTCATAAGACATCACAAGTTGCTTTTTTGTTTTCCCTGTCTTCAACATGTTTTCAAATTGTTTTGCAGACGACTTTTACACCACTTACCAGAAATCAAATCCTGTTGTCCTGCCCTGGCTCTATCGGCTCTTATTTTAACCCCGCCAAAACCAAAGCTGATGAAATGATCCTACCTTCAAATCACATCCTTTAGAAACTCCCTTCCTAGAGTCCTTTTTCTGGTGCCAGCTTATCGTCTCAGAATTAAACTTTCTCTGCAAGGTGTTGCCCAATGCCTCAGCCAGTGTTTTAGATCCCTTTTCTTATGTACCTCAGTGTTTTCTCTGTGCTGTGTTCATCTTTTTTCCATTCACACTCTTCTTTGACTTCACTATGACTCATGTATATGCAAGAAACATCTAAAAGCAGTATTCTATCATTACCCATTGCCATCAGACCATCATCTTTTTACTGTGAATGTATTTTGGCAACTGTAGGTCAGTCATGGCCCTTCCATGCACTTAGGGTGTGTAAGAAAAGTGTGCAAGATTGGGAATGAACAGGGGAAAAAAAGACAAAGAGGAAAAAAAGGACGCTTCACGTGCTTTCTCTTCTCTTCAGGGTTTAACTCCATAAAGGTGTGCACCACAGAGGAGATTGTGTAAACAACTAGAGCAGAAATCAAGCATGACCCAGACATGACAATGCTGATGTGTAGTATCTTATGATAGTGATGTACCCAGTGTTGAAATAGATGAACTCTGTGCAAAAAGGAAGTATTTGAAACTAAGCCAAATATGCGAAAAAAGTCTAATTTTCTTAAAATGCACTCTTTTAACTCCAAGATTTGAGGTAATAATTACTTGTGCCAGAAGAAATGTGCTACAAAGCAAGTAAAGTCTCATTTTGAAGGAGACTGTAAGCATTGGCAATTTGTTCTTTCACTCTAGTTTTCTGTAAGAAGGATTTTGAAAACAGTAAAATATTTTTATGTGATTCCATTTCATTTATATAAAAGACATGAACATACTTTTGAGAGGGATGTGTGTGCATGTGTGTTTCAAATCTGAAATAACAGCAGATAGGAACCTGGACAGTCCACATGACTTGGCCAGACCACCACTTGGTTATACTATGCTACCTTATTTCTAAATGTGTTTTAAAACAAATTTAGGTAAGGATGAGGAACCTTCTGGCAGAGAGAGAAAAGCAAAAGTACAGGAGTCCTGCTGATCCCTTTTGAATGCTTGGGCTTGGCAATTTCACAGTTATTTTCAATATCTAGAATTTTTCAATGTAATATTAGCAAATAAAGTGCTCGGTAAAATTACAGACTATATCAAATCTGAACTGTGGAGACATAAATTCCCATGAGGATCAGATCACAAGGTTGGCTGCTTTATGGGTAGTCTCCAGTGGTTTTTTTCCATATCACAAAAATCACCATACCATTTGGCACAACCTTCTGGCTCAGTGAAGAGGGTTTTATTCCAGAACTGAAATAGCCAAAAGCAGTAGATGACAGAATTGAGGTGCACTTGCAGAGTAGGATAGAGACAGTATTACAGTTTTTGTCTCAGCTCTTCCTTCCCCTTGCTAGGAATAAACCTCTTTGGGTTTTGGTAAGAATTCTATCAACTTTATGGAGGAAGAAGGGAGGAGACATTAATTAAGGAAGACCTGGAAGTGCATACTGTCAGTAACTCACATTTCTGCAGGATACACTAGAATCTAAGACACTATTTGGGAAGATTTAAAAAAAAAATTGGTAAACAGGTACTTTTCTGATCAAAATTTAGAAAAAAATAAGAAAGTTGTAGACCGCTAAAAGAGATAGAGTCGCTCCCTTCCCCCGCCTCCCATCAGCAAGCTGATGTTTCCAGCAACTTCAAAAACAGAAGACTTCTCTGTAATCCTAAATGTACATAAGGAAAAGATTAAAGCCCTGATTTGTGAAAAAATTTGAGCATATGCTTAAGAGCCATTGACTTCAATGGGAGTTAAATATGTCCTCACACACTCTTCTTGAACTGGAGACTAATAAGGATATTAAAAAGGATCAAGAGGCTGCCCCTATTCAGGAAATGCTGCAAAACTCTCATAGCTGAAAGCTTTTTGGTCATAATCATACTGACTTTCACCACTAGCCTTCTCACCTCACTTCCAGTCTTTGCAAAGAGGAGAAAAAACCCTTTTTCTCCATTTCTGCCCCTCTCTTCTCCATGCTGCTTTATGCCAGGCTAAGATTTCCTTGTCTATTTGCGATGCTATTATTTCCAGTGTAATGAGTGTGGATGATGGTCAGACGGTACAGTAGATGGTCACTGAACAACCCCCCTGAGAGAATTAATTACAAGATAATTAATTACATTGCTCTATGTCTAATTTATCTAGAGGAATCCTATTTACAGGGGAAAAGGTACCCCCTGCCAAAGAGCAATCCATATTAATATTTTTTTATTAGACAAGTGACAGATGGAGTGAAGTAGTGATGACTAAAAAGCTTGAGTGTGGCTTGATTCCTTTCAATTCAGTATGGCAAAATGGGTTATATATATATGAGTTTTGAGTGTGGTACTCATTTATTAAATGCTCATTTGGATTTTAAAATATAGCTTGCTTTCATTAGCAGTCTCGGGAAACAGATTCCATGGCGTAATAAATCTCACTTGCACGAATTTTGGCCTGATACTCATCTTAAAATACTCTGAACTTTCTTTTTCTGAGCCTTGTCTCAAGCTCTAATACAGTTCTAAGTAACTTATCCCTTCTCTTTGATATCCAGCTTTAGAAGGCAATTCTCATACATCCTTATAAACAAGCCTAGCTAGTTTGGGGACAAGTCTTTATTTTCAACTTCAAGGTATTGATTACAAATCTTTTTTTGGTTTTCTTAATGAAAACTATTTCTACAACTGAAGGTTAGACCTAACTCTGGCATAATTTCTGGTTAGGATAGCATCACATACAGAAAATACATATTTTTTAAAAATCATAAAGCAGTAGAAACGTCAAAGATTAATATAGTTTGGAAAAGAAAAGCTGATTAGAAGGATTCTTATTCAGTATAGGAAAAACTGAAAATGAACTGTGTGTTCCTTTACATCTCACCTTTTATTAAATTAGCTCATGTAAATTAGTAAAGACGTTTCCTGACAACTCTGTTTAAGAACATCTTGATGCAGCTTTCTTTCATTCAAGTCAGAAAAAACCACCAGATTTCCATTAATGGTTTTGTGTGTTCGTTAGTTGCTCTATCCTTTGCTGTTGTGTGTGCTTTAAAAATAAAATATCCAGGTGTTCTTTTCCTTTGTCTAGTGCAGTCTACTTATTCATGAACCTTCTTGAAACTGTTGAATGCTTCAGTTTTATCTGTAATAACCCCGTAAAATTTCTGTGTTCTCAATCAGAGATTTTCTTAAGATGTTGGAATTCACATATTTCTGCAGACAGGTTGCCCATAGTGGGAAGAAGACTGGGAATGGACCATTATTCCCTCAGGGTTAGTATCAGGTAATGCTGTGCACTTCCTACATCACCTGTTTTAGCTGCAGAAGTATGGCATTACTATAATTCCTGTCTGTCTAAATAGATGCCTTCTAATATAAAAATACATGGTCTTATGACTACTTAGCACAGATTTCAACTGTCCTAGGATGTATGAGAGTATAGGCACAATGCTGTATCCTGTACTCTTGCAGAGCATTGCAGCTCCTGCAGGAATCAGAATCATGCAGGATCCATGTCACTGTAGGATGGACATGATTGTCCTGAGCAGCAGGAATTCTGTAGGTCTAAAACTTCCCTTAGCAGGGTGAGGCAAAGCACACATCAACCTATGTTCTATTTCCACATCATGATGTGATCTCTTTTTTGTCTTCATGTATAATTTACTTGGTAATTTTCTCACTGTTTCTGCTACTGTGGACACTGATTTTTCAGTTTGTTCTGTCTTTAAATCTGTGAGTAAATCTGTGACAATTTTTCATAATGAAGTAAGATGGATTCATATTTTTTCAAATGCATTAAATCAAAAAATTTTATTCCTAAAGATATTATTTAAAAAGATAAATTTTTACAACGACTTTGTATAAAATTTATGTCTGCTACTAATAAAAAAGAAAATAACTGCAAATAATCCTTAACTGGACATTTTGCAAAGTTAGTGTTTTATTCATCTTATTAAACTAAAGAATTTAAAAGCCAGAAAAACTGGCATTAAACTTAAAGGGCAATGGAAAGTTGGTAGCCTAAACATTTGTTTTGATTCATATGGAAGGAAAGAATTTGGACCAGATGCTTGAAAGAGCTCAGAACCCAGCAGCCCCCATTGTTCTTCATTTAGGTGCTTAAATGGTAACAGTCGGGTGTGCAGCTTTCTTGAAAGCTGATCCTTTTGTGTTAAGGCAGCTTTTAGGTTTTAGCATATCTCTTCCTGGATATAGAACTTAACTGTAAACATTTTATTCCAGAATTGTCCCTCATTTATATCCTTCAAGCATTTGCTTATAGTTAGAAGATCTATTGTTCATATTGCAAGGCTGCAACCTCTTCAGCATGTCCTGAGTTTTAAAAATACGGGTCCCTCACTTTGCTTTCATACTGGGAACACAATCCTCTGAATCTAATGCTTTGGGAACATATTTGCAAAGAGTTCAACCAGCATGAAATGCAGTACATTCATAAGCTTTTGTTTGCTTTAGGCTGGCAATCCTGTAAAATATAAACTATTTTAAAGAAACCAGGGAGTGCACTTTCTTCTGTAAAGTAAGCTTCCACCTAGAAAATTTCTCAAGTGAGCCTGGTGTATAGGAGGAGTGCATATCGGTGTGCTTGCATTTTAAGTCTGATAATATACAGCCGATCATAATATATGTAATTGCAGGATTAAGTTAAATCAAGATCAGACAGAGCCTTCTTACAGTTAAAAAAAGGATAGTAAAAATTAGCTCTTGTTTTCATGTAAGTTCTGTATGCACACACACATACACAAATACAAACACAATAAAAATACCATTTGACCTGTTTGTGCTGCAAGGTGTTTAAGATGTTGTATATGATTTAAAAGAAACCTTTGGACTTCATTCTTGAGTTATGAGTTTTTAAAATTTAGATATAATTACTTGAAGGCTGAGGCTATTACAGAATCACAGAGTCAGTTAGGTTGGAAAAGACCCGAGACCATCAAGTTCAACTTTTGAGCTAACACCACCATGCCAACTCGACCATGGCACTAAGTGCCAGATTGAGCCTCTTCTTAAATACTTTCAGGAATGCTGACTCCACCACCTTCCTGGGTGGCCCATTCCAATGCCAAATCACTGCCTCTGTAAAGAACTTCTCCTTAAGCTGCACTTAACCCTCCCCTGGTGCAGCTTAAGACTATATATTAAGACTCTTTTCTTACTGCTGGCAGCCTGAGAGAGTGGCCACCTGGCCACAAGTTCCTTTCAGGTAGTTGTAGAGAGCAATAAGGGTCTCCCCTGAGCCTCTTCTCCATGCTGAATGCTCCTCATAGGATTTATGCTGCAGTCCTTTCACTACCCCTATTGCCCTTTGGACACACTCCAGCACCTCAACATCCTTCCTAAATTGAGGGGACCAGAGCTAGACACAGTTACTTGAGTTGTGGCCTAACCAACGCTATTAGTATGTTTAAAAGATTAAGACTAGATTTTAATAAACAAACCCCATAATACCCTGTTCCTCAAAAGTGGAGAAAATGTGTGCCTTTGAATTCAGACACTGTAAAGAAATCAAAGAGAAAAAGTTGAGTTTCCAACATGTCAGCATTAGGATATTTCCAGGCAAATTGTCCCTCCTGAGAAGAAAATATATTACTTTGGGCAAGTCACCATGACTGCTCTCCCCACAGTAATCTTTATGCAGATCTTCTAGTTTCATTTCCTTCAATAATCTTTACACGGTGCTGTAGTTATTCCATACTAAAGCTCTTCACTGTATCAAGCAAAACTAGCTTACAGTTCATTATGTATAAACAGAGAGAAACCATTCAGGGTGTCAGGCTAGATTGGGGAGGATTCAAAACCCAAGGATAACTTCAGTTATTAGTGCTAGGTGAATCAAGGTATTTTTGAGCAGGGATGTGGTTCCAAAGAATAAGTAGCACTCTCTATTTTATCATCTTAAATAGAGGCATTTTTGCCATTTTGATGATTTTTTTGAACCAATTATTGGCAGATGTACTTTAACAAACCATATGTATAGAGGTGATGTACAGATATATTTCCCTGCCTCAAATATTCCAGCTTCTTTCCAAATGGCGTGTTTGTTTGGTTGATGCACAACCTCAGCCAGCTATTTTTCTGAAATTGAATTCAGATCAAGTGGAATTCCCTGATGGTTGTATCTCAGTGCTTGCCTTGATCAATATTCTTCACCCTTACAAAGAATGAGAAGTTGTCTGGTTATCTGGGATTTTAAAAACAGGGTCCTGTATGTTATTCATAATCTGTGTTACCTACTTTGACAGTTGCAGTTATCACATCGAGTTAGCATTGGAAGAGTATAGCAACATAAATCTGTTAGTATCTTTCCCATGTTTGCATTTATTTATTTTTCACAGTGAGACTATCCAACTCTCAGAATATGCCTTCATGCATTGCAAACCTACCAACTGCTGTAAGCACTGTGTTGTTTCCTCTTGTTAGACAGTTTGATAACCATATTATACAATTTATATTGAGTCTCACTAAGTTTCATACCTTCATGTTTTATTGCTCCAATGCAAATTTCTCATCCACTATGAGGTATTGTGAATTGCTGCATTTGAATTGTCTCTCCAGAATGATGAAATTCTGTTCTATCCTGAGATTTAATTGGAAGGGATTGGACACCTTTTTTTTTTTTTTTTTTTTTTTTTTTTTTTTGCCTGTTACTGACTGATTCATTGCCAGGAGATATTCAACAGTCTAGCTCCTTTTGGTGTATTTTCAAGTTTCAATATAGGCCATCAGTATACCCGGATATTTTTCAGTACAGTGATTTTTGTACAGAGCTCTCAGAAATTGTGTGAAAGGTGCTATATAAATATATAGATCAGAGTGGAGTGAATTAAATAGGACTGGACTTCTGGAATGCACATCACCCCTTACTATGAGTTCTCGTAGCGTGGTTAGAGCCAGCCTGTACTTTATGAAATTTCTTTTTGTGATGTCCATTTAACCAATAAATCTGTCATCACTGACTGGTCTCCATTTCCTCTGAAATAAACAAATCACTATTAGGTTCTTTGAAGCAGCAGACTGCCAGGAAACACAAAAGTCACTTTTGCTTCATCCACAGAGATAAAATAGTTAGTAAGTGGAAATGAGCTGCAACTGAACGAGCCTCAGTGTTCTCACACCTGCTAGAAAGTACAGTAGGTTTCCACAGAGCTGAAATTTAAACAAATCTCAGATCACTGTGTTCAGTGAAAGTGAGCTTGCCTAGCCAAGAAACGAATTGCAGGCCTTTGAAAACTACTTAAAGCAAGTCAGTTCACAGGGACAGAGGAAATTTGAAAGTCCAGGAAACTCTTCTAGGTCTATGACATCCATTGCATCAGCTGTTGTTTGCCTGGCACCATATTTCTAATCTCTGCACTTCTCAGGCTCCATGTTTCAACTAGATGGGCCTCTCCTTCCTGCATTTTGTGTTTCATTCCATAGGTCAGCTCTCTCTGCCTTGACTGCATTTAGCAGCAAGTGCTCACTTGTAAGCTTGCATCTGCTTTTTCTTTACTCTTGACCTGGAATTTGTTTCATTGCAGTCTCTGGCTATCAACAATCCATGGCTCAAGTGTTATATTTTCTTTCTTTTCAATGTCAAAAGAATTAGTCTCCAAAACCTAGTAAAGTTCTTGATTCATTCTGGCTGTTCTCTGTTGATCTACTGCTGCTAGAAGGGTGGTGAAAGTTAAGCTTCTCACAGGCAAGCATAGTCGTTGTGAGAAGAAAAGAAGTATTGGTTTTAGCTTCTGTAATTAATTTTTAGATTGACTAATACAGTTTACTTCTTTATGGAATTAAAGGAAAATATGTTAAATTTTTGCAGTTATTTTCAGCAAAGTAGCTTTAAGATTTCTTCCCAATGAAAAGCTGATTTTTGACTTTTACAAATGTGAATATGAAAACTACAAGAAAATGCTAATGGAAGGTGAACTCATGACGGGGACATCAATAATACAAGAAAGATAACATTTTTAGGAAAATCTAATCAGCCTTTCTTGGGCATGGACCTCTGGCCTAGGAGAAGCTAATGAGAATTTTTAAATGGGCTAGCTTTACAACATATGTTACAGTGTTTAAAAGCTTTCATATTTCTTTATCCATTATATTTTTATGTTTGTTTCTAAATATTCTGATGCTTGCTAAGAGCTTTACATCAATATTTCCAATGGTGTTTTTTTTCTGTGTTGGAAAAGGTGTTATTTTTGGAAAACTGTTACTATATGCTCAGTAAAAGTTCTATCTTGGATTTGTATTCACATCCAGTAATATTTTTTTGCCTTTAGTCCCATAAATAAAATATTTAATTTGTTCCTATAGATATTTTTAAATGACTTATTTTCAGATTTATGCTGACATTCCACTCTATTTTTTATTGCTGACAAATTTAATACTTCACATTTTGAGCTTACGATATGGTAGAAACCATTCTTATAATTACTGCAAGCATAAGCATGGGGTTCAGTGGTATCCTATCCAAACACTTATTCTAAGCCCTTTATTCAGATTGCTTTCTGACTCTTTGAGCATATAGTGATTTTTTGTAAGCTAATACAGTCTTTCAAAAAAAAATTTTTTTTTTAGTAATAGTTACTTAAGGGGATGTTCCTGTATCTGTCGTTTTCCTGCCATGGACTGGATGTTTGCATGTTCTCAGCACTGCTGAAGTGTCTCTGTCTTGCTGGGTGGGAAGATACTGGAGGACTGAAAGGAGCGGGAGTGAAAATGTTGTGTGGAGCCAGTGAGATGTGTGTTACTGCACCATGTCCTGACTCAGGAGCTTACCACATCCCAAAACCTCCAGGCATCAATGTGAGGGTGGGATGGGGTTTCCCTTCCTCATTTCTTTTCTGTATTTATAATGGATTGCACTAGTGACGGGAAGCTGTAAAACAGAACCAAAGTAAAATGGTGTAAAACTAAACTGACTGTGGCACTTGATGTGACTCCAGATGCCAGATCTGATTTTGAAACCGTGAGGCTGTAGTTGACAACACATATTTCCTGGGAAGTGTATAATCCCACGTAAGTGGATTTTTTTGGTCAATAACAGAACAAAAACAAGGAAAAGAAAGGCATTTATCTGTCTACCATACATATGTCAGTTCAACACCTACAAAACACACTACTTGTTTAAAAAAATGGGATTAGATTCGAAATTACATTTGCCAAAATATCCTGAAATGAATCCATGCACAAACTGAAAATGCGCTTAGAGATGATTTTTAAAAAGTGATTTTGGCAGCTTCAAGTCCTAGAAAGGCACATTTGTTGAAGCTACACAACTGTTTATGTCTTGATATATCACAGAAAAAAAATGTGTGATTAATAGAAACAAATAATGCAATAATGGGAATAATCCAAGAGAACAGGAGAGATTGTACAAGTTGACTTTGCTGAAAATACTACACTTCAAGTGTAGATTTCTTTTTGTCTCCAAGAGGTTTATGGCCCATCATTAGCAATAAAAAATGATGTTTGTTCACATGAAGAAATATCTGTACATTTAGATGTTTATATCAGTCAGGTAGCATGTAGCCTTCTGCATGAATGGGAATCCTGGGTTTGTCATTTTTAAGCTGATCTATATAGAAAAGGGAAAACCCCCATAAATAAAACCCATTAAATAAACACAGGTATACCTAAAAACAGGGAAATAAAAATTGCATAAGGATTATTGGATTATGTCCTTAGATGATTTATTTGTGTAACAGCTAAAGCACCTTGTTACAGGAAGAAAGACAATTTGAGGGCCACTAAACACCTAGCTCTACATTACATGCACTTACAAGTTCTATAACAATTGTAAATAATGTTTTTGCATTTTACTGAGTAAATAGGGGATTGCTTTCCCTGTTGATTTGTTTAAAGTTGTAAAGAATGCAGTAAAGAAGCAGATTTTTTTTCAGATCAAAAATAGTTGGATGAGGTAGTGCTAAAATGGAATCTTCAAGCCATTGCTCAAAACCTTCAAAATTCTGTCCTAAGTTTGATAGCTAGTTTTGGAACAGTTAAATGCTTGTGAGTTTCCTGTTTATTTTTTCTTCTAAAAAAAAATGACCGGAAAAAAAGCATCATACAGACAGCACAAATCCAGTCAGAAAGACACATTCACTTAAGAGTAGGACTCTATGACCCTTGTGGATGCCTTCCATCTCAGACTATTGTGTGATTCTTTTCTAAGAATTACTCCAGTCACATAACCCTTAGCTTGGAATAATTGGGTAAGCTGCATGTAAACATCAAAAAACTTCAGGTGTTCGGGGCAAAAATGTTTTTTTCCAGGCTAGGCTGGTTCACTGTTTTTATTTATGCTGGTTGAGTATTTTTAGTGAGATTAACTGAAATAATAAATAGTTTTTATGATATTTTATGAGAACCCAAAGGTGTGATACTCATGAATTCTGTATATTGATACGGCAGAAAAGAATTAACTTCTTCCTGCGTGTACTACATAGCTTTCTTTGTGTTGTGTGTATGTGCATAGCTCATTAAATTAAAGAGAGCTTTTTATCTGCTCCTGTAAACCACGCATCCTGAAGCCACATTTTTATGGGAATGGATATTCAGTCTTGTTGGGAAAAAAGACTTAGTTCTGTGTTTATGAGCCTCTCACACTCCTAAGTTTTAGAATTGTTTCAATAGAACACAATTTTCTTGGAAAAGTCTTGTCTTGGGAGAAAAAGCAGCCAATTGCTCCACCTATTTTTTGGGGGGAGGGAGAAGGGGCTTTAAACAGCTGGAGGGAGACCTTGAGGCAGATTCCTTACTTCAGAGGGGAGCCAGTGCACAGAGCCGGAAAGGAAAGTGTTCATGTGAATCTTCATGTTAAGCAGACTATTTGAGTGTTTATGTAGCAACTCAAACTTATTTTTGAGAACGCATGACTTAAAACCTTCTATGCATTACATCAGTTAACATTAATTCTGCTCATTGATGCCTGCTTTGTTTCGGGGAGGACAGGGCATAATTTTCATCGTCTGGTGTGAGAATTAAGTATGGTGAACATCAATCCAAGCAAACCCACAGGGGCTAGGCAGTGACAAGGGCATCTGCCTGCACGTCTTAACATCAGGATGAGGGGAAGTGAGGCAGAAGGCATTCAGAGAGAAGGATGCATTTCAGACAACTGCTTTGGTCCTGTCTAGAGTTAGCTATGCTTTATCTAAGTGATGATTTTTACCGGATATAACGTTGCCATTTCCTACATTTTTCTTAAAATTGATTTAGAGTAAACAAGGAGCTGAACATAATTTTTGGCATTTCAACATGATTGCCATACTGGTTCTTTACTGCTATTCTAGGAATATTGAATGCTTTGAGAAAGGAATGCTACAGATAGTCCAGAACTTTGTACTTATAATGATTCACAATGTTCTGAGTCTGAGAGAAAAGTCTGTGTGTTAAAAAGTTATCCCAGTTTATAATGGGATAGGTACATTTGATGATCAACAGCAGCACAAGAGGTAGAGAAATTACTAAAATAGAACAACATTTTTGGTCATTGAAGGTCGTTTTCCGTGGAAAAATGGGTGTAAATGGCAATGTACTTTTCTGAGCACTTTCTACCACTCCTTTCTTTTCTCACAGACATTGCTGGGGAGTTGTGAAACAACTTATTGTTCGTGTCCTGCATGAGTGCTCTGTGGGACTGTGATTTGTAAACAGGTTTTCAGAACTGGATTTAAACTAATAACTTGCATACACTATGTGTGTTCTTTTACCAAGTTTTAAAAATTACTTTGATTCCCCTAAACATCTATGTACAATGGGAGTTTCAAAATGTCTGTCTTCTAAATCTGCTTAGGAAGATGGAAGTCTAAAAACTGAGAAGCGATTTTACTCCTCGGCTACCTGACAAAAGAGCTGCCTAAAAAAAGGTCTGATTTCCATAATTCTCTTACTGACAAATAGTTATCTTGCTTTTGCAATGACACCTGTATAATTTCAGAAATTGCTTCCATCCTGGAACCATTTTTGGGTAATTGTGGTTTGCCTTCCTAAATAAATTCCTAAAATTTTAAATCAGATTTTGATTAATAAGGATTTCTTAGTCTGTTTGAATTCTTAAATTATAAAAGGAATAGATCATATCCACATCACATATTACCTGTTTGTCATGTAGAAGAGATTCTGATTTATACCCACAAAACTGGTGCTTTCAGATGTTATAAAGAAAAGCATTACGTATCTCAACAGATCTGAGTGTTTATTGACACAGCTGTCACAGAAGGTTTGAGGACCTTCTCAGAATTGTCTACAAAGGTTTGTTAAGAACTATGTATCATTTGCATGTTGCTTTTGTCCTTTCATTCTTGGTTTAGACCCCAGCATGTTTCTTTTACTTAGCCTTTTGCTGAACTTAAGTCTCAGGATACTACCTGTTTTGACCATTTTCCTATGATTCTTTAATTTCCTGCAACCTCTGAGAAAAAATGCACTTTCTTTTGATCATACTTTTCATTACTTTTCATTGGTTTTTTTTGTTCATACATTTTGGATACCGTAAGAAGTTTCAGAATCAGACCACTTTGACCATTTTGACTAGGAGAAACAGTGTTGCTGTTGCTTCTGCAGTTGTTCCTCAGTGGGGCGCGACCGGAACATCGTCCTTTGCCTTGTTGGTACATCTTTGACTAGATCATACACAATCTGAATCTCCCATGCCCTTCTTTTCCCCTGTTCTTTAAAAATGTTAATTTTTGTTTGATACTATTTATGTGCAAAACAATTTGTAATTATAACAATTTTGGCCAGTTCTTGCCACATCTTACTCAAACGAAGATTAAAGTCTTGGCCAAGAGAGGAAGTAGTGTTTTCAGTTAGATGAGCTGTAAGACTAAGTTCAAGGAAGTCACAACTGTGATGTTTTCTCTGTCTTCCTTTAAAACCTGCTCTGGTATACTAATGCCCAGGAGGATGATAGCTGGGATGTAGTGACCAACATTTTCACTTGTTTGTTACCACCATGAAGAAGTACAGTGTGGCATATGATAAATGTATTGTCAGCTCCCTGGGAGCATGGACTTTCATTTGATAGTATGCAGTGTCCAGTATAATGAAGAGGCCATTTAAGCAACACTGCTACACTAATATGAAGGGATAATATATTTGGAACTTTTTTGCATTCTATTTGTGCGTACATGTTTTCATTCAAAGAAAGAGCTTCTCTTTCTACAGTTTTTGAACCAAACAAATGTCCTAGCTGGGGACCTAGCTTTTTTAGCTGGGGCATGTATTCTTCAGTCTTTGATTGAATTGCAGACTTTTCTAAGGAGTACTATAAAAGTGTATTTATGTATTTACTTCCCTTTAAGTCTTAGTAGGACTATGTATGAGTGTTCGGATAGTGTCCCTTCTCTGAGAATTAGTTATGACTATTTTCAAGTAGTAACAAACTGCCCAAAGTGAGCTACTATTACCTGTCAGTACAAATTAAAACAGATCAAATAAACCCAATCAGATTTGGTTCTTAACTGATTAAAAGGCACTTTGGACATATTATGATAAGCAAAAGAAAGTGTGGATCTATTCAGTAGCTTCTGAGGGGCAAGTCCTGTTTACAAACAGGACACCATCCACACAGTTTTATTTGACTTGCATGTTAATATGAGTGAATTAATGCTTATTAATACATTGAAGGATGTTTAACTTGAACTTCTTATCTGATCATTACTGATGCAATCCAAGAAGTAATGACCAGTGATTTTTTTTTATGGTCTTAGCCTTCTCTTATAAATGTTTTCTCATTTTGTCCACAAAACTGAAGATTAAATTGCATGGCAGTTACTCAAGAGAATTTTATTACATCAAGGGCTTGTTGGGCTGACATGTTGAGAATGAGTGAAGAAAGAAAGGATTTGATACTGAGAATTTTAATACGGAGTAGATCAACTTGAAAGAGGTGAAATTTGTGGGACCAGGAATGGAAGCTATCATTGAAAAACAGGTTTATTTATAAGTTTTGGAATGACAGAACACCAAATAAGCAAGCGGTCTAAACTCCAAAATAGAGTTAGTAGATTTAACTAATGAGGTCTTTTACAGTGACAGTAGACAAAAATCTGCTTTGGAAATAAAGGAAAAAAACCCAACTGCAACAAAAGACAGATTTTAAAGTAAAACTGTAACTCCAGAAACAATGTACTGGGTTTTTTTGGTGAGTTCATTGATACAAAATCAAGTATAGTACAAAAATCATTAATTTTTTTTTGGTTTACATTTTGAGGCATGAGAAGACACAGATTTCCTGCTTTCAAAAAGAAAGTGAAAATATATGGGAGTAGGAAGGCACCAAACTGTGTTTAGAAAAAGCTTAATATTCAGCTAAATGCACAGATGCATAAACTAAACACTTTTTATGCCTAAACCACTGTTTATATAATAATGAGGATTTTCCATCAGTTTCTTCAGTTAAACAGTAGCTGTCTTTTTTCTGTTTGATGGAAATAAGGCAGTCTTGCATAAAAACATCAGATGTATAAGCATATTATTATATCAAATATATATATTTGATTTTTCATATGAGTTCAGCTTAGCTAAACCCATAAAAGACCAACATTTTAACCTCCTTTCCTTTTGATTTGTGTCTCAGATTTGTGACATGAACTGGGTCCAATTCTGCTTAAGAAGCAAGCTAGGGTTTTGGATAATATAAAAAGTCAATATCCAGTTTTTGTTTTTGTTTTGAAAGATAGAGAAAGCTTGTTTATGGCTAGGACCATCTGCCAAATGCTCTAACACTAGCATAAATTAACTATTTACTCAGATCCACATCTACATCTGTGAAAGAAGATATTGCTCCAATTTTTAGTGCCCAAGAGTCATATAAATACCCCGGAAAACATCACAACAGTGTAAAACAACCCAATGCAGTTATCCAACAAGAACCATTTTTGTAGGGCTGTGCAGTACTGACGCATGCTCAGCCCAGCCTCTACAGAAAAATCAAGCCTTAGTGACATTTGTTCCACTGACTGGAGTCACTAGGGACTGCAGAAAGGAAGAGAGATGCAAGTCGTGCTAGTTAAACATTTTAAGTGGCTGGACAACAAGCAGATGAATCCAAAAAATGCTGTGCTGCTAAGGAGATCTCAGCGGAACACTGAGTAAGAGGGAATGAAGTTGCTCAACACTACGTCTGCCTCTTGACACTTTATCATGCAACAGACAATTGAGATTGGATGGTTCATGTTTGATTTTGAATTGATAGGAATTATCAGCTGGTATATTACAGGGATATTCTCCTGTTGTAGGCATCCCCTATGCCTCCAGATCCTGAGCAGCAAAGCGAGAGGCCCATATTCAGGGTGGCTAACAATGGATAAAAAGGATCAGCAAAGGTTTTGGAAAGTTGTGCAATTTTAAAATAAGATACCCTTGATAAAAATAGTATAATGTCCAATCATTTTATTTAATTGGGAGGAAACTCAGTGACTGACTAGTTTGAAAGTTTTATATTGCAAAGAGTAATGCCCCAGAGCTCATGCCTAACTGCTATAACTCTTTTTTTTTTTTTTGAAAGTTGCAGAACTTTATTGCATTTCTTTATATACCTCTTGAATTTGAAAGATGCTACATACTCTTTTTCATAGCTGCCAGAGCAGAGTTCAGAAGGTATTTTCTGAGGTTTAGAGGGGAATTTATCTACCTCTCGTCCTCACTCCATTAGCACTCATAAATGCAGCATTCATTGCTATTGTATGAAGTCCAGCCCTGGAATTGCTGGTTACCAATGTACATGCTGCAATTTCATTGTTGCTTTGAGCCTCTGCTTTTTAGAATGTACTCAACAACCTTCAGTAGGTATGCTAGGTATGTGTTTTTTGTCCCCTATTTCTGGGGTCTGATAATCTCAAGTATTGTGTCAACTCTTACTGCAAAGATCCAACCCTAGAATATATATATGTGTAGAAGAGCAAAGAAATAAAATGGAAAGAAATAAAATGGTGATTTTAATTTCCTGGAAAGATGGAATTCAACACTTTCCTGAGTTTTACCTCCAGCCTGCCAATTGTTACTGGAGGTGACAACCAATCATATTAGAGAGTTTGGGTTAAATAACCTGTTAGTTTGTTTTTGGTGTTATATCTTTTAGGATGGAGGAAAAAGTTATACCTACCCAACTTGTGTCTTGAATTGTAATGATTGTTTTCTAAATTTCTTTTCCCAGTAAAGGTAGGTATTTAAAATGAGCTTTGTTTAAAAGAGTAAAACAAATACTGTCTGGGATTGTAAAACATATGTAGGATTTACTATGCTTTGACATGCACTGTCAGACTATTGCACTAGCACATTCCTTCACCAGGAAGGCCTTTCTTCTCCAATTTGTAGGCAGCAAGCTGTGTGAGGTGAATGACAGAAGAGTCAGGTCACATTATTTAACATTTATGTGCCAAATGGCCTCTCTGATTGGTGAAATTAAAAAGTTTTACTTTTGAACTAGTTTAGTGATCGCAGAAAGACTTTCCATTACCAAAAAGAAGTTGGAAATGAAGCTGGGGACCTTTTTATTTGGCTAATATACTGTGGACTTGGGTTACTTTCATTATTGTCTCTCCATATCATAGATAAAAAAGGGGACAGTACCAGTATGGTGTAAAAGTTTACTGTCTCAAAAGCTATACTTGAACCCATGCTTGAAGTGACCCCCCCTCTTAGATATATATTTTTTCTTGCACTCTAATCTTAAAATAATAGGAAGTAGTCCAAACAAATATGTTACAGCTTTTTGCTCGCATCGAAGTTGAGGGGTTTTTTTGATTGTACTCTGTTAAAGCTTTCCATTATGAGTCACAAACTGTATAAGTTTGATTGTTAGCAATCAAGAAAGATTAGTCATCATAACACCCTCCCAGACTGCAAAATTAATAGTAAAATAGATTTAGCAGAAAATTTCAACCTACCTTATTATCTAGATTTTATTTCCTTTACAGATTAATTTCCTTTACCCAATATACTATTTTGAGAACTATTTTGAGTTTTCTGTTAAATTATGTGAGCATTTTTCCATCCTTTAACAATTGCACTATAGTTCAAAAAGGAAATTATGTTAGCTTCAAACATAATAAATAATTTGTGTGTTTTTAATGGATTCTGCCATTTACAATAATCATTTAAGAAAGCACAAATAAAGGAAAGTGTGGCATGCCGTTAAGTAGGAGGACTTGTAAGTCAAAACCGGCTTGATACTCAGTACTTCTAAAGCAGTCATTAAGAGATTTTCTATCTAGTATTAACAGATAGCAACAGTTTTGCGTGAAAAATGAAGCTTTCATGGTTGATCTGAAAGCCAATGTTATAAATAGTTTAAACATCTGAAAAATTTTAGCTTACAACCCTTTTTATTTTGGTTTCCCCTGAACAACAGGTAATTCCATTTAATTGTATGTGGGAAAGTACTTTTCACTATTTTTATAGTTAGTGTTATCCTTTAGCACAATGCTGTAAAGTAAACTGTGAATGAAATAGTAGAATACACCCAGAAACAGCAACCCTGTTGGGTAGGAGAGTGTGCATGTCTGTGTGTTTTTCTGCTCTTAAAGTTTGATATCTACTAAGGCATGTTATGAGCACAGCTGGGCTGATTTTAATGCTTTCTGAGGAATAATAAGATTTACAAAATATGTCACTAAAACATATGCAGGCAAATACATTTGCACAGAAATCTGTATTTCTTAATGACTTAGACAAGGATTACATTTGTATCTCATGCTGAAAGCTGTAATGCCACACTAGCTGAGCCATGTCCAACAGGGGCAGCCACTAAGGTACAGAATGACCACATGGAATTGCTTGTGGGGACTGTGATACTCATCAAGACTGTGAAATGGAAGGCAATTTGTGATCTTGCAGTTCTGCAAGGTGCCATGCACACTTTAGAGGCCAGTTATGGGGGTTTAAAAAAGGGCAAATTTTAGAAAGAGTAAAAACATTTGAGACAGGCTGAATTAAAAAAGAAAAAAAAAAGGGAGAAAGGCATACTAACATAGGATTAAACAGAAATATTGGATGTTAGATTTCCTCCAGACGCTGTTTTTTTCTGTCATATGTTCAACATATATAAAAATTTCACTACATCATTAAGGGGTTCCAAAGAAGTCTGTTTGTGACGAATGGGAAAAAAAATTAGCTGGTGTAACATGCATGGAAGAATTACATTGAAAAATATCACTATGAAATGGCTTCCTGTTTCCTGTAGCAGCAAAATAATTCTTAGAAAGGGTTAAAGTGGAATTGTTGCAACACATTTATATTTTTCTTTTAGTAACTATATTCTGAAGTTTTGGAAAGATGGGCGAGTTAGGTAATATGGAGCCCTAAAGAAACTCCAACTGTATTAAACTTCTGTAAAGTGTTTCAACTTTTATTGCTTAGTATGGAAGACAAAAATCCTCAATTCTTTAGCTTATGTGCAAGCTATTTTTCTTTTTGTTCAGACAGGCTTATGCAATTGCAATAAACTTTTTTTAAAAAGCAAACTTAAAAGTCAGAAAGATTTTGACTGTTTCTCCTGTATATTTTGAGAAAATATATATGTGGATCCTAAGAAAATACCTTTTTTCAACTCAAGACTTATCATGATCATGCACAAAGTAAACTGGTACTTACAGTGGGATCAAAATCAGCTCTAACACCCTTGCAGTTGAGAAGAGACTCCACTGAAATTCTTGAGCTTGTCCAGCTTGCTCAAAGTAATTTAGGAAAGAACTTGGCCCGTGCTAAGAAACTGGTCCAGATGGCACACTCGTTTTTAGGCTATTTGTTCTAGTGAAGGCACCTATTGAGTCAGAATGATGTGGTCTATTACAAGATCTACAAGAATGACTACAGACTCTGGCTTTTACTTTTTTCTAATATAACATCTTGTGTGTTGGGGTGGAGGCAATGGCGGAGTCTGTACCTTGCACGTCAACCACGAAGAAAGAGCTTTAGACTATACACTTGGTGAAGACTGTAATCAAATTGATTTGATTCTGCAAACTATGAATAATGTAGCTGTGTGTAAAAAACTAGAATTCCATTTGCCTATGGATAAAACACATCAGTTGTTTATTAGAAGGATATTTGGGAATTTACAAATAAGATTTATTATTATGATATCTGAAAATTAATTGAAATCTTTACATGGAGTAATGAAGTAACTACATTAAAAGTGTTTTACTCACTGATTAAAAGAACAATATCCACAAGGCCTGTACTTTCTAAGCAACAGAATTATCAGAATTGAATATATAAAAAAGGTTTGTAAAATGCATTGCTTGACGTATGTTTCCATCCCCCCATGATTTGGATTCTAGTACATCACCAATGGCAGTCTAGCTTTACCAAAAAAACCCCAAAAAACTAATCATGGTATTTAAATTCAGGTAGCACATTCAGGAAACATACTGTTATATTTTAGAAGTCACTGCAACATTTTTTCCATTCCTTAGCTGCATCTCCATTTTTGCTAGCAATGTCTTAGGCTAAAATACATAGCATTTTATGTCATTTAGAGTGGAGCAATCACAACTATATTTTAACTATAACAAGGAGGCAGATCTGCATATACTTGTGAGAAAATATCTCCTCAAAAAGCTCACAAGCCAAAGGATTAAACCATCCAGACTGCATTCTTTATATTAAGTATTTTAGGTTTCTTTTTTGATATGAATGAAATATGGCCTTCTGTTAAACTTGAGTCTAAGAATACTGCCTAGTATTTTCAGAAGAACAAGGGTTCCCCAGATTTGCAAAGCTAAAATGAAAAACTACAATCTATCACTTTAGTGAGGTAAGACTTTTTGAGAGGCTATTATCTAACTAAGTTTCGCATGTCTTACAATCTTTTCTTAAGCAACCATTTCCCTACAGTTATAGTGCTTTAGATCTTTCAAGTACATCTTTGCAGAATAGATCTAGTTTTCCAAGTATTTTTATATAATAAAGTAGCATCAAAAGGAGTATTTTAATGCCTTCTTGGAATTCTGCTTCCTTTGGACCAGAAAGAGCCTCTGTGGGAGATGTCTAAGAGATAAGACTCAAAAAAGAATTATATAGACTCCTACCTCAGCTAGTGTTTCCTTCACTTGGAGGTCTTTGTTCTAAGAGACTTCTGCATGGAAAATCTTTTGGTTTAATTTTATGTTAACTCTTAGTTGTGAGGATTCACTTCTAATCTATGGGGAGATGGTCCTGACAGGTCTCAATTTCATTTCATGAATCTTAAAGCTTCATGAAAGCAAATTATAAAAATGGTTTGGTAAATAGGCAAAAAATCAGCACCTATTCTTCAATGGGGCATGTAAGTGATGTACTTACTGTAGTCCAAACGGGAATTGCCAATCCCAGTGGATTCAGTTGTGTTACAATGCAGCCTGTAAAGTTTCTTCAGTTAAATCCTTTGTCTCCTTTTCTATCCTAAGCTGTAATTATACACAGAACTGGGACAGAGATTAGTGCCTTCCACATGAAGATCTACTCACTAGAGTATTTACTCATATAAGAGAATATATATGCTGTCTTCTATAATTGCGTGATTTGAAGAAGAAATGGCATGTATGTGCTATATAGTTGGATCAGTTGGATGATCTGGTAGAAGCTCATCTTTTTAAGCAGAGGTAACTTCAGGAACTTGCACCATTAGCTCTTACAGTGTTATGAATCAATGTTTCCGATACTGCAGTACAATTCCTAGACTTGTACTTTCAGGAGGCAGTAATAACAAAATGTTGGCAGCAACAACTAGTAGGTAATGGTTTAGAATGGTATATAGTGTGTTTCTGAATACCCACAGGTTTTGCTGTGCCAATTCAGTGTTTTTTTTGGGTGTGGATATGAGGCTGTTTTAAATTGTTAATTGTCACAGACTGTTAGAAAGCACTAACTCAATAAGTAAACAAAAGTTTGCTTTCATTAGACTGAAAAGAAGGATTCATGTAATTTTGACATCGCACTTGTGCTACTGTGCAGCTTTGTCCATTTGCACATGCAGAGTTGTGAATTATGGAAATGATGGTGCTGTTGGTTCCAATTTTCAGAAAGCATTCTCTAAATACACTTAGTGATTTGCAGCTCCAGTTCCAGAAATACTTTTAATGACATTCTCAGAAGAGACTGAATGTATTCAGTGAAGTCTACTATTTAACTAGGCAAAATCTTTTAAGAACATTATTCAAATTACTGTAGAGAGAGGGAAAATTATGAAACAAAACCAGATTAATTAAGTCTGCAGCATTTGGTTAAAAATGTGGTAGTCCTCTCCATAATATTCCTTTGCAAATGTAATAGCACAAAGTTGCATATATTCTTCATATGTTTCAACTTCATATGTTTCAATCTTCATATGTTTAAACTTCAGTTTAATGATATTTTGCTAGATTATTCCCCTGACACTAATGTACTTTTGTCTAAGTTCATATTGCTAATATCTCCCCAAAAAACCCAACAAAACAAGCAAGGATTTGCATCGAATTATGTATCATTCTTGTGTCCTACTGATATTTAGAAGCTTTTTACATTTTAGTGACTCAAAAATTGTAGGGGATTTAAGTCTGGAGGAAATATTCTTTCACACAGTATTAAATTACTCAGAAGTAACAAGATTTTTGCATGGGTTACTTTGTATAGATTGCTTCATTTTAAAGTATATATAATAATACCTGTGCAGTACTTCTCTTGAACATATTTTATAGGAAGGTATGCATTTCAGAGAATTTAATTTATCCAAATTTACTGTAAATTTATTGTGAAATAAATTTTGAAGTAATTTGCTCATGGTAGGAGTTTTTTGAGGATAAGCCTGGGAAGCTGTTAGTGAAAGTGCAAAACCTGAGTACTGAACAACTAGGGGTGAAATTATGATGGCCTTTGTGTCACAGACCAGTGGTTATTGTCACTACTTACTCTCAATATGGATGTCAGGATCTGAAAACCATCCGTAACTGCCAATAGAACTGGCACTCTGATTAATACCTCAACTAGTCTCTTTTCCATTTTTTTGCCTAGGCACCCATGAGAAGGAAAAATACCAAAATGATCACTTTTCATATTGCGTACATAGTAGTTAGATCCTGTGGTTGTCTGGCAGACTTCATCTCTTTATATAGAGAGAAGGAAATAGGAACTCTGGTGGGACAATAGAAATGTTGAGATTGAGAAAAATCCTCTCCTTAGAGTAATGTAGAAGAAACTTTTGAGGTTGGGTAATAGTGTGATTAGTAATGATTTTTTTTTTTTTCTAACAAATGTTGAGCTGTTATTGAACTTGTGGAAAATCTAAGTCTCCAAAGATTTGTAAAAGAACCATTTTTAACTTTGAGTGTCTAAATCAGCTATTAACAAGCATTTTTATCTAATAGGCAATATTAAATATGCTGCCTGGAGTTTTTGACAACTGATAAAAACATTTCTAAGAAAGAGGTATAACCTGCATCTCTCAAAGCACTGTTAAACTGCCTATGTTACTTGACATCCAAAGAATGAACATTTTTAAAAGGGAGACTGATAAGATACAAATACCTGCATATAGGCTACATGTCCTGAAAGTGTGTCAGAATTTGTCTGGGAGAAGGTGGAAGACAGACAATATAGATTACTGTATTTTTCATCAAGTGGTTTGTGCCATGTGTATGTATTTTTTGTGTTACTTTTGAGAGGAAAGTAGCCTAACTTAGATCCTCTTAGGTTTTGTTCTTTGCCTCTGCACCTACCACTCAGCATAAGATGTAGCCAGTGGAAGGAAACTAAGGTTCCTGGGACCTTTTTCTTGTCTTATTTGCAACAGCTGCAAAACAGATGTAGGCTGACATGAGTTCTGCCAAGGATCTCTTCCAAGTCTCCCACCCATTTTCCACCAAAGAGAGGCTAGTCAGGTGACATGAACAAAGTTCTGAAGGTCAGAAATTAATGGGAGTTCCCAATCTCGACTCTATAGAGACTGTTAAAAAGAAACAACCAGTAAATCTGGATTTATCGCTTTGGAAATTAAAACAACCAAAATTTCTAAAATTACTATTCCAAGCACTATAACATCAATAGGACATAAAAGGCAAGCTGTAAATGAACCACAGAAGCACTGTAGTGAGAAAGTCAGATGACAACAAGAGTTCATATTCACCCAGTTGGTATCAATCTAAGTCTCTTTTTAGATACATTTTCAGTATCTCAAATGCATTCAGAAAAACACCATTGTCTTGCTGGAGAGATCTTTGTTGAAACAGATTTCCTAAGATTCCAGTTGCTCTGTTGCATTAACCTCAGTATTGAGAGGGAGTCAGCATTCTGTATACCTGTCACAGGTTTCTGTGTACCTCTCCAACTTCTGCTTTTAGCAGCATTTGAATATACTACATGGGGGGTTTTTTTCAGAGTATCTGAACTGTTTCAAACTCATTCAGTGAAATTATCAAAAATTAATAAAAAATTGCACCTTTTCTAAAGTGTTAGTTTGGTGATGGAATATTACTACTGACAAAACTGTGGCTGCCAGACACTCAGAATCCAGCATTAACTTCAAGGTAGTATCCAGCAATGGCGCAAATGTCTAAATAAGCAATTGTTCTAGAATCCTTATATTTGCACAGGATCTGTGGGCTAACATTGATAGCAGTTCTGAATCCTCTATGTTGTCAAAGATGAAGCACATACACTACTCATGCAAGTTCTATTTTCCTTATCTCAGTATTCTTTGACTTCCCTTTCCAGGATCCCAAGAACCTGTAATTTAGATGCTAACCACATTTGTAAATTGGGAATCATTTGCTCTGAATGTTATGAAAAAATCGAAAGATGTTACTGTCTGTACTGAAAATCTGTATTCTTCATGGAACCATCTGCCTGCAGAAAAATTGCTCTACTTGCAGAAAAATAAGTCTCAGACACTTACAGAGATCAGTATTCTCCTGGAATATGTTTGGATGGATACACCTAAAGTTTTTCCCTTCAAATGTTCACACTAGCAGTAGCTACCAAGGTTTGAAACATCCTTGACCCCTCTTTCTGTATCATATCCAGGCTTATGTCTTCATTTCTAGTATTTAATATATTTCTAGTAATTAATGGTTAATATGGTATCAGGCTACATTACTTTTCCTTAAGGTTACAACCTTTGGTTAGGAAACCAGTGAGCCATGGATATTCATTACAGAAGTACTGACATGGGAAAACTTTTTGATTCATGGCCTTACACAGGCTTAGGATGACCAAGACAGTTATAAGAGGAAAGACTTGCATGAAACACATTTGTGTGACATGCTGCAGATAATGACTATGCACACCACCTGCTTTCAAACATGTGTGAAACGTGTCTGGTGGTATAAGAATGGTAAGCCCAAATGCTAAAAATAATGATTTAGGTATCTCTCTTCAGAGACGCATTGGAATGCTGATATATGGGTTTAAGTTCAGGCGATGACCTTCTAATGAGGTGGCAAGACAAGGAAATTTTAGGGAATAAAAGCAACATACATGTTCCTACAGCAGAAAAATGTGAAGTTACAATGGCTCTAGTCTGACAACTAGTATAAAGGAAGAAATGTAACTTTCTAGGTTTATGATGGTTTTAATCTGTCAAATTTTCTATGTAGAATTTGGATAATGGGCCTTGGCTCTGCCATCTCATGAGGTGCCAACCTAGAAAATCCCTACTCTAATTGTGGCTGAACAGCTCCCAAATCCACTGATCAACTTTGGCAGATACCCTTAGTCATACAGCCATTAGTACAGTGCAAATTTGAAGCAAAGTTCTGTGTTTCATGTTAGCAAAAGTAAAGAAGTTTTGTGATCACAAGCTATTAGTTTTAAAACATTTCAAATTAATGACTATAGTATTGAGTCAAGTATCAACAGTTCTCATTAAAAAAAAATCAACACCAAAGTTCCCTTCCAAGTAACAGAGTAACTGGTGAAAAATGAAAACATTTTTACACCTTTATAAAATAGAGATTTGAAACCAGACTCACTGGCCAGTTGGACAGTCTCAGGCATGCGGATGATTCATCTGACACAGAGTCCCAGAGAGGGATTTCTTACGGGCCAGTTCATTTGGATGTTGATGCATGTTTCTATTTAAATCAGGAGCTGAAGTGTGAATTAATCTGTGACATTTTTAAGATGGTTCATGAGGCCAGAATTTGCCTAATGATACTCCTACTGCTCTCCTGCTAATTTTGGATTTATAGGTGTTGTATCATACCCAAACTTACACGTGTCTGATCCTTTTATTTTTGCTTCCTGCTTTTTTTTTTCTTTTTTTTTTCTTTTTTTTTTTTTT
>VXBA01001811.1:328899-365199 GCA_013399895.1 Serilophus lunatus | reverse complement strand
TTTTTTTTTTTTTTTTTTCTTTTTTTTTTTTTTTTCGTTTACACTTTGAACTCTTTTAATTCATTTAAACAGACTTTACTGACAGCAACAGAATGACAGTCACTGAGTTACTGAGTTCAGTAGTTTGGGTCAGGACCAAACAGGACCAGATGTACTTTTTTCTGAGAATAAAAGGAGTCATGAATGTGATAATGAAACTTTCAGCAAAGTTCTTCTGAATGTGGCCAAAGTATTCCTTAGGAAGCTTTAGTGGTAGCAAATTTCCTATACTGATACCAGCTATGGCAAAAAGTTTCTACCTGAACCATGGCATGAGCAGGACAAAATCCCATGGAACATGTACACCAATTTCTTTTTCATGTGTGTTCAATTCCTATGCTTTGTCTGTTAGCTTTCCCTGGAAGTGTAGTTGGACTAAACTCTAAAGTGTATGCTTTAAAACAGAGCTTTGGCTTAAGGTATTAGTGAAATGATAGGAGAGAGATTCTTGAAGTATTACTCATTAAAACACTAATCAAATGATATACATCCTGTACTGGTTGGATGCACTGAGAGTTGCCAGAAGTGGTAAGGAATTGAAGCTTTGCAGAAATTTTACAGAGAATTGTTAGGAAATACAAAAACACTGCAAGGTTTTATGCTAAAGTTGGACATATATGAATGGAGCCAGCAGCTCACGTCTGCCAGAATTACTGTTGCTTTCCTAATTTACATTGAAGAATCCATAGGAATGAAAGCAAGGGTGTGTTTCTGGAATGTAACTTTAACTTCTTATCTTTGGGCTTGTTTCCTATTTAGGTGTACACTAGTCATTGCAACCATTTTTGCTTTTTTCTTTTTTTTCAGATTCCCAAGAAGGAAACTACAAGACAGAGGTCAACAGTAAACCCAGGAAGGAAAGGACAGCTTTCACCAAGGAGCAAATCAGAGAGCTGGAAGCAGAATTTGCTCATCATAACTATTTGACCAGGCTGAGACGATATGAGATAGCAGTAAACCTCGACCTCACTGAAAGACAGGTACTGATGAAAAATAATGGACTGTAAATGCTTGTTCAATATGTACCAGAGGTTAATAGCTCCTCATAGTAGAGCTCTTGTTTATAATATTAATAATTATGCTCGTATATCAGATTGAATGTTTTTAGCAAAATTATATACATTTATTGTCTCTCTGCTATGCAAGTAGTTCATATTTCTAAAATACATATACCACTTACAAGATTCATTTCATACATTAGGGAAAGATGGAAGATAAAGGCACAAGTAATGTATCTATTAGATTGACGCACATCTTTTCTAATCTTTTCACACTGATGTCACTGAACATGTGGTAGGTCCCAAATACTGTATACATAAGCAGTTGATTTGGCTGCATGCAACAAATATGAGCATTTTGGTTCAGTCTGTTAAGTATATGCCGTTGCCATTTATCCAGTTTCTGAACATCCTGCTTCCAGATGGCAACAAGAAAGGGAACAGCAGCAAAACTGGAATAAAGGCATTTTAAACCACTTTATCTTACCCTGCTCTGAGAAAGCAGAGGAGATGATGGAATTTCTTATCACTGTTATTGGTTTCCTGCTCACTAAACCCTGGTTTGGGAAACACTTCTGCATGTACTTAAGTTTCATCATGCCTGTTGTCACATTGATTTCTAATGGAAATATCCACGTTACGCATGTACTGAAGTGTTTCAGGATCTCATCTCTACACACTGAATAGGTAGTGAACTCACATTTCAAATACTAATTACATGAACGTACACATTTAAAAAATATACTTTAGTAAAGAAGTGTAGAATACTGGCCTCAAGTACACCAAATCTGATGAATACTACCTATGGTTTTGTAATGAAAATGGAAAGATTTTTGCCCACTGATGGTCAGTCATTCTTTCTTCAGGAATCAATATTAGTTTGAGGGATAGCTTGAAATGCAATCAGTGAGATGATATCAAATGTATCAAAGTAGAATGATGATTTGTGACCTCTACATACAAGAAGTTTTGCCATTTTCTTGAGCTTCATTAACACCTGCTATAAGTAGACAAATCAGCAAAAACCTCTGAAGACATGTTTACTCACACAAGCAAATACAACAGTATTTTAGTTTAAAAACTAGAGAATGGCTGTTCCCTCATCCTCTCAAGAAGAATACAGAAGTTTCTTGTTTGATTTGACTGTATTGCCAGGTTCCACTGGGGTAATTTTCAATTACTTAAATATGGTTGTTATATTTGTGAAGCACACCATTTTGTATCAACAATGGATAAAATTTTGCCTTTTTCATTTCACTGCCTAAGGTAACTGAGACAAATAGACTAATTTTCACACCTGATTTTGAGGGGAGGAGGAATAAATACTTTTCTCAGTGACAAAGGTAGAGTCAACATGAAAGTGTACAATGATAAATCAATTTTAAAAAATACCTGCATATATCCCTGTATTTAATAATGGTGAATTTGGCCTGGGATTAAACTGTTCTCTCTACTAAATTCTTAATTCCTTTCTTCAAATATTTGTAGGTTGAGTAGTACAACTAAATGAAGAGATAGTTCACTATTCTAAAGGAAATAGCTACTCTGAAAGCATTCAACTAAAAAGTATGTTGAATATTTTCTCTGGAGGAGAAAATCACTCCCGCTACATGAATGCAGAGAATTCTTTTGTCATGGGAGTGCTTGCTGTTTTCCAGCTGTCACAAAATGTCAATTTTAAGCATTCTGCTGATAATTGTGATAATTTCTATAGAATTGTCATTAATCTATCTAATTTTGTGACCTAAGTCTTCTCTGCTTCCCCGGATTATCACAGACAACTGAGCTGCTAGAGATAACTCCCTTCCTTCCTTCCTGCTTCCTTACCTTCCTTCCTGCCTTCCTGCTTAACACCACCCTTGCTTAGAAAAGGAAAGCCTTAAGATTTTTAGTTTGATAGAATCCAGTTCTGATCTTACCACACTAAAACGGTCTGAGAGAGGGAGAAAAAAAAAAGGATAAAAAATTGAGAGGAAATTCTGGACATTTTTCAGTTTCTGAATTATACTAATTAAATAATACTAATTAAATAATGTGTTAAACTAGAAATATCTCTTTTAAATCAAATATACTGCTTTGATGGAAAAAGAGTGTAAATAGCCATGTATCTGGATGAGGTTTTCTGTGGTATATAGCAGACTTCACAAGCTAAATGCTGTAAATCAAAAGAATTGACTCTTCTTTCAGACTTGTTTTGCATCATTATTCTTTCAGTGATTTATATGTCAGGGTGAGTGTGGTGTGACACTAATATTTCTTTTCTCTCTAGTTAAGAGAGTGAACTCATATTCAAGACCTGTCTTTACATCATTATGAATAAATTACCATTGTTGAGTGAGATAACAGCACTTACTTGCATAATTACTACTGTTATTACTTTTTTTTTAACTAGGTGTCCCAACAGTGTAGATCATATTTCATACCTAACTTAAACAGCTGTAGCAAAATTAACTAAAATATATTGACGGAATTAAAGCCCCGCCCCACCCCTCTCCTTTCTAATGAAGTGGGATTTTTAGAAAATTGCTATTTGTGAAACAGTTTTCCTTTACTATTTTCCCCTCAGAATTGAATTGCAGAAAATGATACTTGATAGAACCTCTATCTGAAAGTAGTAGTAGTTCCTTTCTTGGAAATAAGGGAATACACAAGTGATAGCCTTGATCTCATCACAGGCTGTAGACCTATTTGTGTTGCAAGGTTTCTTGATCTCTCATGAAACACTGAATTTGCACACAGAGAATTGTAACTTGCTTCAGGTACTACAAGGACAAAAACTAGCATTGGGTATTGGGTGAAATAACAGAAAATAGGTTTGAGAGCAGATCTAGCCCCTGATGGAATTATAAATTTAGCGTTATTGTTTTCACTAGGATTTTAAAAAAATTATAAGCATATTATGCAGAGAAAGAAGAACAAAAACTGAGGAAAGTCTGAGGAAAGTATTCTTGGGTCATCCTAAAGTTACAACTTTCAGATATTTCCCAAGATGTGAGATAAATCACAGAGCCTATTATCTTAAGAAAGCTCTATCTTCCTTTTGACTATAGTGATAATTTCAACCATACGCCACAGCTTAAAAGGGCCACTGACCAACTAACACTTCATAATTACCTTTCTGGCTTTTAAATAAGCTGTAGGAAAAAAACATATGTTTGATCATTTTAAAAAGCTGTTTAAGGGTATTAAAGTTTTCTACAGTCATCAAAGTAAGGCTGCATTTGACTTTTGAAATAACTTGCAAGATCGATTCAAACATAAATTACTCATGGAAGGCCATTTCATGAAAATAGTAATGAAAAAGAAAAAAAACACTTCACAACAGATGGATCAGGAGAAGGAAGTAATCCTATCACTCCCTTAAAAGGAAACCTGAGTTACAAGACAGGAGGATGAAATGAAATAAGTGCCTCAATTGCTTAAATATTGAGTGCACTTTGAGAGCATTATAAGCACATCTGGCGATAGGATGGCTCTATTATGGTATTGTAAGAATTCCAGAAATATAGGTACATATAATTCCTGCTCCATCTCCTATAGAGTGCACTCACAATCCCAGCTCAGCCAGCAGTTAATAATTTTCAGCTGGCAGACCTCTACTATATTTTGAAGAGCTAGTTAGACTAAAAACTATCTTAGCTCCCTAGATATTTGTAACCTTGACAAGCGCATTCTTGGCTTTTTTGTACATCCAGATAAACTCGGAGACGGTTCCATGCAGACTTTTTAATATCTCACTGTGGGATGAGGAGAGGAAGCAGCTGCAGTGGGGTATCAGAGGCGTGGCAAAATGGACATTTTTATGGAGTTGATCCTGCCAAATATAGAAAGAGTAGGAGAACTTTCCACCTCACAAGATCTTTTTGCATGGAGTTAATCAAAAGAGTAATGTTGCAGTTCTGCTGGCTAGCTAAGGTTACCGGAATAAACAAACCAAACACGTTTCTGTTTGCCAACATAAATGGAAAATCCCACCTAGTCAGATTAAATTCTGCTGATGGCAATGAGGTTTATTTCTTCTCAACTTTAATTTCCAATACCTCCCCAGAAGTCACCAATCATTTATAAAAGGCCTAAAGCCATTGATTTTGCATAGACAAAGGACAAAATTTTGTCAAAATGAAGAGTGCTTTTGCATCTGTATTTGGCTTCCACGCATGTGATATCAACATGGGATGAGTGACAAAGGCAGAAGTTTTGGGGTGCCTTTTTCTACCAGAAAGCAGCAGTATTATTTAAATTATTTAAACTAGACTTTTGTATAGTACCATAACTCACACTGCACTGCATTTTTTATGACCATACAAATAGTAAATGAAGTCTACCATTAGAAAAATTTTCTTCAGACCTGGTTCCCTCATTTTTTCATCACAAGTGACTTCATTAAAAGCCTTTTCAGCATTGCAGAGCTCCAGGGAGGCTAATCACCTCATTTTTCAGACTTAGCTAGTAAGGTAAGAGTAGCTTCCCTTTCCTGGGTGAGAAACCTGGTAGTCTAATATTCCCTGCTCATGTGTTTGTTCTGCACAACCTCTGGAATGTAAATGTCTCTCCTTGCATCACACGGTGTGACTATTTTCCTACCTTAAGAAGCTAGTTCTCTGAGGTTAGGTGGTGAAATTACTCCCCTGTATTTCAAACAAAATAAGACTGGATGGATAGCACAGGCTTGACCATATCTTTGATTTGTCATGCTGTCACTTCTTCTCTGAAAGGCAGCTGCTCATTCCATGCTTCCATGTGTTAAGCACTCTCCATACACACTATAGTCATGAGCCTGTGTGGCCTGAAATCCTTTGGACTTTTTCGTTTATTTACAGCAACACTCTTAATAAAATAAAAGTTCGATATTTGTCTTGAGCAATAGAACAGCAGTGAGGGTTATTGTGCTAACTGTTCTTTCTTAGTAAAGAATGCACCTAGAAAACTTATTTATAACTTGGACATAATTTTGATTTGTACAATAATTCTTCTTTAAAATGTACATGGCAAAACTTCAATCAACATATTTACTTTTGCAGTATTGATTAAATTCAAACAAGCATTTCCACATGCAAAGCTCCAAGTGCCTCAAGCTGTTAGTTGTGAATGTACCTTACACCTGCAGAGAAACCCCATGAGGTTCTGGGTAGGGGAAAAACCTCTGTGTGTGCCAAGCAGCATATGTGATATAGAAAGAAATATTAGCAGCTCATACAGCTGCTTCTACAAAGTGTGTGAGACTCTGTCATTATCTCCCTCTGCCCTTTCTTAGGCTCAAGTTGAGAATGATGCAATTTCTTTTATCACCTGTTTAAGGAGAGATCAGCTTTTAAGGTTTGTTATTTGTGGTCACTTTAGGAAACAGAAGAAATCAATGAGTGACAAAAGGACTAGTAGAGTTAAAAGTGGACATGTAGAATAAAGGGAATGTTTTTTTCGCAGGCCACTGAAAAATGTAAAATCTCTTTCTAGTTTCACTGGTTTCTACTCCTTGAGTCATGTGACTTTCTTTTTAGTACAGTAGTAGCAGAAAGAAACATCAGCATACTCATCCAAAAGCCAGTCTTGATTACCTACCATTTTTTGACATTCACCTTCAGTTGACCTCTGCAAAATTGGTGCAGAATGATGCACGTTAGATTTTTTTTTTAATCATGAAATAAAATACTCTACATGTGAGTAATTCATGGGGGTAAATGCCTACACAAAGAAGAGAAAAGTTCAGCTAAAGGTGATCTTTCTCACAAGTTAGTTTTCTCTGTTTTTTTCTTTTGTAGATTTAGAATCACAGAATCATAGAATCATGGGATTGTTTAGGTTGGAAAGGACCTTAAAGGTCATCTAGTTCTAACCCTAAACCCCATTCCATGGGCAGGGTATCTTCCACTAGACTAGCTTGCTCAGCTTCCCACCCATTCTGGCCTTGGACATCTCCAGGGATGGCGAGTTCACAATCTCTCTAGGCAACCTATTCCAATTCCTCATCACCCTCACAGTAAAGAACTTTTCCCTAATATCTAATCTAAACTTACCCTTCTTCATCTTAAGACCATTCACCCTTGTCCTATCACTACACGCCCTTATCAAAACTCCCTCTCCATTCTTCTAAGCCCTTTAGGTACTAAATATATGTAGAAAAATCGGATGAAAGTAGACTCTGAAATGACACATTACAGGATAACAAGGTAGAGGGAGTTTTAGCAGCATCCCCACAGATTGCCTTTCTTTGCCTTTGACCAAAAAGAGAGACTTAATTTTATAAAAAATATTTCCTTAGATTATGTAAAACAAGTCAGTCAGAGGAAGGAACCTGAAATAGTATGGCCCTTTCTGCTTAAGGTATATCAACTGTGAAGTCTAGTTTGGAGAGGCTTTGAATAGGAAGGATTAGCTTTTTGATCATGAAATCAGTTTTGGAGATCACTGGAGGAGAAAGTGTCAGTTCTTTGGATTGAGTACAGGACAGTAAACTGAGTGCTTCCAAAGCCTTCTGAAATTTGAATGAAATCAAATGCCATCACTGCTGTCCTCTGAAATACAATCTCTATTCCATCCCTGCCTCAACGTGGGAGGTAGAAAGGAGAATATCACCTAAGAAGTACTCAAACCTCAACTGACTTCTATGTAATGATAAACCAGAACTCACTCCTACAGCTTCCTGGGTGCCAAAAGCTCCAGCTGTCCTTTGTGCACCTGCCAAAACCTCCCCTTTTTCTCAACAGCTGCTGCAAAGTACTTGTACATATTCAATGCAAAGTCCTGTAATGTAGCACAGAGCAGATTGCTTTAAATCAGTGAGCAGGTGACTTAAGTAATTTTAATCAGAAGGTTCTATTACCACTCATTAATTTCCAAAAAGAATTTAATTTTCTCCAAGTGATGGATTTTGGTAATATTTTATGATAACTAAGAAGATATTTAATACTCAGATTTCTTTAAACTGGTTTTAATCTCTAAGATATATGTTAGATTTTTAAGAGCATTTTTTTAATAGAAAGTGGAATTCCTTTAAATCATATAAGGAAGAAAATTTAGTTGAATTGAATAAAACTACCTACTTACTGTCCCACGCATCCAGAATCACTGAAATAATGAACTGTTTAAAACCTCATGTAATCATTATTTATTGAAGTAAACTGATAACTATGATTACATTTTCTGTAAACATTTTAAATCAATAGATTTAGTTCTTCCAATACTTAAATTTATTCATAGGAAAAGAAATCTCTGGTTTTAAATTTCTATTTGCTTTTATAAGTTTTCTGAATAAACTTTCATGGAAATAATATCTCTATATAGACAAAAAATAAAAAAGGAAGCTTCACAGCAGTGATTTCTGTAAAGTTCAGAAGTTTGATTTTCCTCAAAACTTGGCAGCATAAATGTTCTATCTAAAAATAACAGGAAAAAGTCAAAGATTGTTGAGAAATAAACCTCATTTTTTAAAATTTTGAAAGTGTTTTTTTTTTTGTTATTGATATGTTTCTCTATGTAAGAGAATAATAAATTGACAGATGTAAGAGAATAATAAAAATTAAAAAAATGGACAATGGCTGACCAAGGCAGAATGCTTAAAAGGCTTGATGAGTGAGATGGCTGAGTCTTCATGACATTATTTGGTCATAATAAAACATGAAAGTTAGGATACCAACTTCAAAAACTCTTAGAAAGACATATCCTTTAAAGAAAATTAGCAGTTTCAACTGGCACACACTCTTGTTTCTGATTTTTAAGGTTTACGAGATAATCACACCTCGAATTTTAATATTGTTTGGGACTCAAGCTACTAAAACTTAGAATAGAAAACCTAATTTTAGGAAAGAATTTTACTTTCCAGAAAAGACCCTTTTTAAAGAGAAAAATCTTTTGTTTTTTTTTTTGTTTTTGTTTTTGTTTTTTTTTTTTTTAAAGAAGAACGCAGACAGTGCAACTATTGTGATTTGAATTCAGTTATGTTTTAATTTTTAAGTCTGTTATTCTTAGTTAATATGAGCGACATACTCCACTGAAGAAGGAACTTTAAATTAGAAGTTTAGGAAATATACAAATTTTAAACCAAAATGATGTGTTGATGTCCACATTAGGAAGTTGTATTAAAGATACTCATGCAAGACAGCACATCATGTGGCCCTTAAGACTAGTAAGGATCTATATAAGTATATAATAATTACTTTGGCAATGTAGACACTAGCAATGTCAACCTCTTTTGTTTTGACTCTCCTATGATTACTACAGAGTAGGCCCTAAAATAAATCAGTCATAGAAAAAAGCTTTTGGGTTGTATATATGGAGAAGTGCTACGTGAAATAATTTACTCACATCTTAAGTAACAGTTTAATCATCAGATCTGGAGATGCAGATGCTAAACAACTTGTTGACTAAAGGAAAAGAAAGAGGGCTTTCGTGCCAGTAAGCAGATGTGCTCAATAGACTGGCTCATAAGTGCTGATTTAGAAACAGCTGTTAATGCTGCCATCATCTTTAATATAGTTGATTTCCCTCCACTTCCTTTGTTTTCTGTACATACATATGTTTGCCCTGTACAGTCCAGTTGTGTTAGTCAGAGGGTGGAGAAGAGAGAGTGCATTTTAATAAATAGTAGGCAATCAGGACCTGATTCTGGGAGGTAGTGAGCACTCTCAGGTCTTGTTAGAGCTAACAGACTTGAAAAATAGGTTTGTAAATCTTACGGTACCAATTTTGCCACAGTAGATCTTTAAACTACTTTAAAAGGATATAATTTTTTGCAAAAGTTGTAAATGGCACAAGCTAGTTCATTCACTGGGAAAAAGTTCAAGAGTTTTTCAAGATCACTCAGTAAGGGTTTTTTCTCTCCTTTATTTTTATTTTAATTTTTCTTTTTGTTTCTCAGGGTGTTTGGTTATGAGTCATGTTTTGTACACACCTGCAAGTTTTAAATGAGTTTCATGTTTAAAAAGCAGGGTTTTCCATGAATTCAGAGAAATTGGTGCTCTGAAGTACTGCACAGTTTGCTTCACTTCCTTCCCATTACTAAAATATAGATGGATCACATATCAGTAACAACTGTACCCTCCTTAATAGACTCTTCAGCTCCAAAGGAAGTTCAGAATTCCAGTATCTAAACTTGATCTCTAGAGAAAATAAAAAATGAAGTACCTGTCTCATATTATTAGCACACGACCATTAAAGTCTCCATCAAGAGTCTATTAAGCTGTATGGCAAAACTCACATTGACGTTCATGTACTTTGGATCAAGTCAAAAGTGGACTTCAGTACTTCATAATGTAAGACAGAAAGAAATAAATATAAAAAATACCTAGGGTATTCCCTTATATAAGAGTCCTACTGTATATTAAACTCAGCAAATGACATCAAAATAAATTAAAAATATTTTCAATAATAAACTTCACTATAACTATTTCTAGCATTTCAAAACAATCTTTGATGCCCCAAATAAAGAAATTTCTTGTTTTATATTCTCTAAGTAACAAGATGCAGTTTATTAAAAGTCATTAACAAAAAAACCTTTTTCCTTCTTTTTAACATTGTTGCCATTTTCTGTTTATGAGAAGGCTGTATGTCAGTCAGTAGTGTATTTTTTCTATGGGATTGTCAGGGTTACTGCCTTCCTTCTACACTCAAGAGAGTGTGTGCAAAAGTCGCTTGGAGTCTTTCATCCCAATTTTCCTCAAATGCCATGTTTCCCAGACAAACATATGTGCAAACATAGCATTGCATACTGGATACTCTGAGGAATACATAAATGTATCCTGTGCTTATTCTTGAAAAGGGATGTCATCATCCTTTAAATTGATTTATATCAACCAATATGCAGACACTGACCTCAACTCATCCCTGGTGGAGGCACTTTAAAGCGTGACTGTATGACCTAATCTGAGGGTAGGTCATCTGAATGAAGAAGTACTCCCCAGCCTGGCTTTGGATACTCATTACCTGGAAGCCGGTGTCAATCAGTTCTCTTGGGTTGAATGCTCAAGGAGGCAGACTCCTTTCAACTCTGTAATTGTGAAGTGACTGGAATTATAAAAGAACCAGAAAATATTTTAATAAAGAATTTAAATAAAAAAGAAGCAAAATATATTGTAATAAAAAATGGAAAACAAACAAGAAAAATTTATTTAATTGGAGTAGAAAACAGTTTAAAAACGTCAGATCAACAGATGTGAGAGTTTAGCTCTGTCTGTGAAAGAACAGAAAAAAGAACCTGCATCAGAAGCCAGGCAGTAATGATCCTGCTCACCTCTGTCCCAATCAGGACAGTTTTGGACAATGTCTATAGGAGTATTAGATTCAGATTCTCAAGTATCCAAAAATGAACTGGCTGCATCTGGAAGGCTGTTTTCCTGGATGTCTCCTGTTCCAGTAAGTTAAAGTAAAGTAATGCACATCCAGGCTGTGCACTGAAATTTTTGTTTCAAGTGTATCAGCATTTTTCCTAAAACCACATTTTGAATACCTTACTACAGGCTTTCAGCGCTGTCAATTATTCAGTGATGTTCAAGGACATAAAAATATTTGGAAAATTTCTTAGATCTTTTAACAATTACTCCAATTTCTTCTGAACAAATAAAATTGTCTTGGTCCTTATTTCAGAAGAAGTGTGATAATATCCTGTGGTACAGGGTTGAATGCAAAATGTATTATTTTTCATGGTCAGATTATGATTGCAGTTGCATCTGCTGCACTATCTGGCACCAATAGAGTTGTGACTTTTTCAAGGGAAACTTCACTGTTTGAACTCTCCTTCCTCCCTTCCAACATCAGAGCAGCCAGTAATATTTACACTAATTTCGTTTTAGAAGCTAAATTCTTCGGTGATGATGAGTTAACTAGAGGAAAGATGTGCTGGGCTTTAAGGCTCTTAACTAACCTAGAATTATTTTGCTCTCTTCCCAAGTGATTTGCTTTTACAGCTCACTTTGGCTTTAACAGGAATATAAAGTATTAAAAAAATAAATATACCTGTCTTCCTTTCCACATATTACACAAAGATAGAGATGTTATCTATCAGTTCAATTGTAGTAAAAATTTAATGTAAAATTCAAAATGATAGTAAAGGTTAAACACTGTGATGTTTCCTGGATGTGTAAGACAGATTCAGCAAAACAGCATTTTTGTGGCTCTATTACTCATGTTGTACAATATGTCCTGCTGTGCCTGTTACTTGCTGTTTCTTTTAGAACTCTGAAATACATTCTGCTAAACGCAGCAGAGGATATACCAGCATTTCAAGCTTTCTTGATTTCTTCCAAGTGAAAAGTTGCAGACATTGTTTAATTTTCTGAGGAACCTTCATCTGAAGAGCTGCACAAACATGCGCAAGAGATTTTTTTTTTAGCAATATTACCTCTAAATGAATCAAACCAAACAATATTCTATTCATACTGTTTTTAGAGACAATACTTCAAGCTGATCTGAAATCAGTCTATAATCCAGTCTAATATATTTGACAGATGCTATGCACATCTTTTTTTCTTTACTTGAAAAAGTATTCGAAAAAAAAGTCCTTGTGGTTTGCAGTGCAAATAATTTAGGTTTACTTCTCTCTCATATATTTCCATACAGTGGAGGGGATGAGGGGAAATGAGTTTCAGCTGCAGTAAAATCTTGGAGTTTAATGTGACTTATACACAGATACATTTTTAATCTTCCATGCTACGAATTTCTTTTCCATTCTTATCAGAAGTTATTTGCTAATTTTGACTCAAATTATAAATGCCTTGGCCTCTGACTTTGAGAGTTATTTATTTTCTGAAAAAAATTACCAGGATCTGTGGCTAAATATTGCAGAATCAAGGATCAGTTGACTAGCATCTTGCAAATACATCTGTGAAATAGACTGGGAAGTCTTAAGTTTCAATGGTAAGAAATGCTTTTTCAGATAATTCAGTGAGTTAAAAAAAAAAAAAAAAAAAGATAAAAAAGGTCCTTTTAAACTTCTAGGCTTGAAACTCACCACCAGTTTACAGAAACAAAGCAGAAAGCAATGTCACATTTTCTATGCAAGTTCCTTTCCAAAGTAACTACCTTCTTATGAAGGGTTCACTGTTACTTGAAATGCATGTTCTTCTGCGCAGTCCCTTGATGTGAAACATTGTGCCTTTGTTTCTCTCCCTGATGCAAGTGTAGAAGACCCTTTCTGCAAGATTATTTTGAGGCATTTTAGGTTTTATGTCACTTAGTCTCTCCTGCCTAGAAGAGGCAACTTTTCCAGAGATGTTCTTTTGCCACTGCATTCCAGAGAAGCTCCCCCTGCAATGGGAAGGAGATAGGCTCCTTGCAGACATGTTCGAAAGCCTCCACACATAGCAAGGAGGGTCGAGGATTATAAAAACCTCGAGAAGAACAGAGGCATGCCTTTTTCCCAAAGCCCAGTATTTGTAACACTGTTTAATGTTCTATTGTGTTCTCACCTTTGGAAATAAATTTCCCTAAACCCCTCCACTCCTGGGATTTTGGGAGGATAACTGTGTTACCTTTCCTTCATACTGAGAAATTGCATTAATCTACTTTTCAAGAGCATGTGAACTCTTTAATATTTTCTAAAGGGCTCTGAGATCTTCCTCTGGAGCTGTCTGCAGCAGATAGCCCAGCTTTCTTCTTACTGTAACCCCTTTCCCTCCTTGCAGTCATTAGACTTACATCCTCAGTGTTTACTAATTGTCATACAGACAGAAAGACACATAAAAAAATAAAAAAATCCTAAGTACTGTGCTACAGATAGAAATTTCATTATTACCATCAATGACCCCATTTTTATTTTCTTGTTTTCTCTTCCGTGAAGGTAAAAGTTTGGTTCCAGAACAGACGGATGAAGTGGAAGCGGGTAAAAGGGGGCCAGCAAGGGGCAGCAGCCCGGGAGAAGGAACTGGTGAATGTGAAAAAGGGCACGCTGCTCCCCTCCGAGCTCTCTGGCATTGGCGCAGCTGGTCTCCAGCACACAGGGGACTCACTAGCGAACGACGACAGCCACGACAGCGACCACAGCTCTGAGCACGCACACTTATGATACACAGAGAGTGTCCCAGCTTCGTTCTCAGGAAAGATGCTTTGCTGGCAAGCCTTACACAGGCATCGTTTACTTATGCAAGTGACTCTAGCAGTGATTTTTAAAGTTGTTACGGAAAATTCAGGCTTATTGTGTTTGCTTTTCTGACTTTTAGATGGTTTACAGTAAGTGCCATGTCTTAAAGGTGCCTCAAGAGCGGAGAAGTGGAAGACAAACTTACTTTGAACATTCCAGATATGTTTGTCGTGTTTATGACAGCGGGCAGGTATTTTTGCTTTAGCTTGCACTGAAAATTACATTGCTCTCAACAGATGTTATATTCTGAAAACCACAGTGCCACAAAATCACTATCTAGTGGATAAGAAATGTATTTTAACTCTGTATATATTTACCTTACAGCATTTTCCTGTCTTCACTAATTTTTAGCAATGCATTCATATTAGCTGATGGCAATAGTCACTCATGACAATAAATGGCTTTTTGTGTCTTTATCTTTGTTTTGTTTTTCCAAAAGACATACAATACATGCAGATACTTTTGTTCAAGTAGAGAACAATACAATAGTATCTGCTAGGACACATCCTTGTATGACAGACAAAACAAACCTTATGTTGCATTTACTATCAACTGCTGCTAATAGGGTATTATTAAACTTACCTAGCTCTTCATTTCTTCCTATCTTATTACTGCAAAAAGTGATTTTTAAGATCATAAGGATAGTCCAGTAACCTGCCAAAAAGTCATGTTCCACTCATGCTCAGTGGAAACTTTCCAAAGGACTATTAATTTCTATTCTGTCATAACTAAGTACATTGATAAATACTGACACTCTGCAGAAATGTTGTAGCTTCATGTTCAGTTTAAAAAAAAACAGAAGATAAATGGAAATTTATTATCAACTGCTTATGTTGGTAGAAATCAAAATAAGAAGGTAACTCTATATTGTGTCCCATGTGTAAAATCAAAACACATTTTCTGTTAAAAGCTTTTATGTACATACAGGCAAATACCAAACCCTAAAATTTAATGCAAAACATTGATTGTACTTTGTAAAGAAATATGTTTAATAAATAACCATTTTTAAATAATTCTGGTCTTTCTATGGTGATTTCATAGGATTCTAAAAGTGATTTTTGCCCTAAGCAGCTCTGTCCATTTTGGGTCCTTCAGAACGTAGTCTGTCTGGGGAAAACACAAAGCTGTTTTCAAATTTAGGCTTTTAATCTTGAATAAACCTTCTACCTTGATCCACTTGGGAAACTCCTTCCTTTAGCAGGAAAAATTTAACTAGCAGCTAATGATGTCTTCAGCCAAAACTAACAGGAGCCTGTTCAGCCATTTTTCCAGATTTAGAGCAAATGTGAAAGGTTATTTTATTGAAGCTTGTTGAAACGGATGAAAGGGAATAAATATCAGGAAAGGATGCATACTTACATTTTCATTACTTTCTTCAATAAAGCTGTTCAGGAGAAAAAAGCAATGTATCTCCAAAAAAATTAGAGCATTCACTGAAGTTCTGCTATGTGGAGTAGTAGGGCATAATAAATGTAATCAAAACCTCTGTGTCTATTGTCCAAATCCTTTTTACCATAAATCTCTTTGTCACATAAAAGTGCTGAGAATGGAATAGGAGAAGTAGAAGTAGAGAAGTAAACCAACTTCTTATGAATTCTTGATATTTTTGATTTCATGTTTGCGTGGGGAAGACATTTTTGGTGTTGTTAGGGATCATCAAAACACGGAAAAAAATTACAGTGATTTTTGTTCTTGGTTGTCCTTTCCTCCCTCTTAAGTGAAATGTTACTACATTTAAAAATGACCAATAAGAATGGTAAGTTGAAAATAAGTATCTTTAATTTTCAAGTAACACTTTTTAACCACAGAGATTTAGTCAAATATGATGTGACTTACTTTGCAGTTAAAGAGAGGAGAAAAGATTATTGTCTTTCAAGTACCGTTTGCTAAAAATGCCTTTTCAAGTTTACAGAATTGTTTATTGCATGTCATTCATAGAAAAAATACGACTGAATCTGAAAAAAGAGCAACCAGGTTTGAGCTGATATTTTACAAAACAAATGGAAGTGCTTTATTTACGTTATCCAAAATGCACGAGCAATGTGTTTCTAAACAAAGGCATTTTGAGAGGTGTATTATTCTGTTAGCAGCACCAGGATTGCACTGGGATACTTGCAGTGGGGAAGCAGCCAGTATGTGTGATGATGGCAACCTGTGACCCATAATGATCTCATTACTGGGAGGATTTTTTTCCTATTGAGAAAGATAGTGTTTTTCTATTTTCCTAGTTTTGACTGAATGTGCTGAGATTTAAAGCACAGGCTGAAGAGAGAGAAATGTGTAAATGGATTTACAGTGCTGCTATGAGACTTTTTGTTAAGACAACTGAATGAGCCTTCAGACAAAGGACCAAATGATCCAATTTTATATTACTGAAAAAAAAAGATGGCTAAGAAAATAGATCATATCCCAGCTCAGACTTTGAAATTGGCTGTAAGGTGCTAACTCTATGTAGTAACTTTTCAGATTACTTAAAGCCATTTTATGGCTTTAAACAACTGTTTGTGGGTACACCATTGGTGCAATATGGTGCAGAGAACTCACACTGGCAGTAGCTGAAGCTCCGAAGTCTAGGCGCAGTGAACTTCCTACCATGGTCTTAAAGGAATTTCCTTGCTAGCGCAGCCCCATAGAAATACAGACATGCTTCTTTCAGATTTCAGCTGGCTCATATTTGAGCCACATACAGCAGTAACAAATGCCCCACACTTTAACACCACAGTGTGGGTTAGTGGGTCTGCTCAGGACTCCTCAATGCAGATGATGACTAATCTTATTCTGAATATCCCAATTACCCAAAAATTGTCTTATGGAAGCTCTAGAATCAATCATGTGCGGTAAGATGTTATGGTTTTGTATCAAAGTATTAGCACAATTTTGTTGCTGAAAACGGCTGTGGATAAAGGCTTTTGAACTATAACTTGAGGGTTTTTTTTATCTTTGTTGGTTTCTATCTGTCTGCAGTTAAGCCATATACAGCTAAGACTATACCATTTAACGGATAGACAAAATCAATTTCTAAGATTGTGATTTGCCCAAAGTTGTGCAAGCACTTGTTGGGAAAGTGAAATGTGATGAAACCTTGTCGGGTTTATTTCTCTTTATTAGTTCCTGTTATTAAATAGCGGCTAATCACTTTTCATGACTTGTCATTAAATCCTCCTTCTAATGAGTAATAATGTATTTTTTTGAGTTACCATAATTTTGATATTGTATGTGTCCAGAGTCAACTTCTCTTTGATGTTTAGTTGTTGGTGTGTTGCTGAGCCAGATGCATAAGTGTACTCATGAAATATACACAGAAAATGTCATTGTCTTTTTACAATCAATTACATGTAACAGTTTCATTTTCAACATGATGGATGATAATTCTTTTTTCTTCTGTCTCAGGTACAAGGCTACAGATTATTTTCAGATAAATTTATAGATTATTTCTTCCTTGATGACTGTTGCATTTTTACTTTATGCTTTTGTTTACTATGGCTTAATTGTTTTCAGATTTATTCTGACAATAACAGTTTAAGTAGTCTGGTTAAAATAATACCATTACAAACTGGCTGAATCTGTAAAATCAGACACAGGAAGTAGTTTGAGAATTTAATTAAATGCTTATCTTTTCTTGAATTTTCTTTTCATTGAATCCAAAAGTAGTCAAAAAAAAAAAAATGAGCACAAGAAGAGACTCTATATCCCTATCTTTCCACCACAGGCCAAATTTCAAGGTAGTCTATGTATCCTGCTTTCTTAAGTGAAGGCTCTGACTGCTGCAATAATATTATTTGTACAAATAAAGAAAGAAGCACCATTAGGACATGCACTCTTAGTAGCTGTGAGAAAACATAGTTATATAAGTTAGGGACAAAATGTCAGCTTGAGCCTTCATTTAGAATTTCCTGGCTTCAGTCAGTTGATGTCTCTTGGGTGAGCTTGTGTTTAATATTGTACACGCAGTATTTAAGATCAGCTATGAGAGTCAAGAAATTTTAGAGAGCTATGCTTAACCAATTATGTACCATAAAATAATATCTTATGTAATGTGTGTGTATTGAAACTGAAAATTCTGCACACAACCTGATGTCTATATTAATTTAAAAAAGGCAGTGTAGCAGATAACTGGCAGTAGCTGGAACAGGGCTTCAGTGGTGATGGACACTATTACCTCAGATTAATAACGACTCACTGGAGCTCATTTTCTTTTATATGTTTCTTTCCACTTTAATTTTCAGCTCATAGTCTTTTGGCATCATTTACAGCAGAAAGCTGCAGTGTTCGAATCAATTTCAATGTAATTTAAGACCCATGGCTGTTAGTCAGAGCCTGCATATAGTATAATAAGAGGTTATCACAGTCATCATTACAAACTGCAAATGTATTAGGAGTTTCTCAAATCCATATTACTTCTGTCCAAGTCACACATGCAGATCTGCTAGCCATTGTCTCTTTTCTAGCATCTGAACTGTAACAACTCCTATCTGCAGAAATGTGGTGAAAGTTTACTGACATTCAGTTGAAGGCTATCTCCTGAACAGTAGACTTGGTTAGGATCAACAAAGAGAGAAGACCCCAAAGAGTGTTGTAAATGAAACTGTGGTATGAAATAATAATAGTTCCCCCTTTTTTTGCAGTGCTTTTATGTAGACAAACTCCAAAGATTTTAAAGGAAAGTTTTGAAATAGGGCACTCAAGAAATTTGTACTGGCAACCTTGTATCATAGGCCCAGTAAGGCTTAGGCTCAGGGCCCTACTAAATATGTTGAGACAACCTGGTTTTGTTCTTTTTTTATATTATTTGTCCCTTGAATGCCTTCTATGACAATTTCTTCCAATCCCCACGACCATGACTCCTTAGTCTAACAGGATTCACAAAAAAAGCAAATATGAGGTTATTCAAAGAAGAATTGAAAAATATAGTTAAGGTAAAAGAATATGATTGAGGACATTAAATAATAAATAAAATAACATTAGTTCTGTTCAGAGGACTACTTGACTAGAATAAAGTGCCACATTCCTGTTTTTTCCATAAACGATTTAGTATTTTTGTTTGCAATTGTGAACCAAAAATTTTAGAAATTTTTATGTATTATGTTTTTATCTATTAAGGTATATATATTTATATTACTGTATATATACTTGAATTTAAATATTCAATTCTGGTGTCTAACAAAGTAATGCTGCTAGTTCACAGAATGACTTCTCTCTCAAGAGAGAGATAAAGTTTGGACTAAGTACTTTTCTGCTAGTATTTAGAGGGATTTTTAGATTTTTAAAATTAAGCATCCATTAAGAGAAAATTTGTAAAATGTTATCTTACATTAGTGAGCAAGTATGGGATTCATTCATCCTTTAAGCAAACACAATAATTGATTTCTGTAGGAACTATCTTGTTTTATAACCACATAATATAATGAGATGTGCTTTACAAAAGTATGCTCCAAAACCGTATGAAGCCATGAATGTGGCAAATTTCCATAAAAGAGAAATATTCTCATCCTTAGTGATACCATGAACATACAGACAGTGTATATGTAACATATGTTTGCTTATGGACTTCAGGGTTTTTACAAATATGCCTATTCTGAATGCTTACCACATTATTTGCCATGAAAGTCACATGCACAGCTGAGAAAATACTAAGATGGACACTTGCCCAAATTAAAAATGTATCTTGAAAAGTGTGCTTAGAAAGATTTTATGAAATTACCACAGAAATGCATTTAAAAGAGTAGAAATGACCAGGGGAGAAACCCCCTCCCCAAATTTGGCATTACAACACATAATAAATAATTTTGTATACATATTTCTATAATTCTCATGCATATACCTACTTATTGGAACTGTGGAAATAATATACACAGCTTTTTCTTTTGTAAGTGGAACCAAGTACAACCTAGAGCTGTCATATTTCTAATTTTAGCATATTTGTGTAAGAAATTTGATTCTGATGACAGTATTATGAAGCAATCTCAGGATTCATTTATATAGAATATTTTTGCAAGAAGGAAGTAAAGATTCTTCTAAGGCAGCAGAGGACCTCATCTAAAGCCTATGGATGGCAATGGAAAGTACGATTGATTTCACAAGGATTTGGATTTAGCCCAAAGTACACACAAAAGTTCATACAAATCAGTGAACAGTCCAAGATTAAGACATTAGCCAATAATTTCCAAAGTGACTGTTGACTTTGTGCCTCCGTTATGACACATGGTATCCTGATTTCAACAAAGTTGTGAGTACGTAGTGAAATCAGTACCACTTTATGGAAATGTGAGTTGAGAACCCCATATTACAGGGTTTGTTCTTGGTTCTAACAGCAGTCTCATAATACAGGATCTGTATAGCTGACAAATCATCACATTATGTTATTAACTTATATGTTTTGTAATCAATATGAAAGAAACTTGCTATGCTGCTTTCTTTCTGCAATGTGTGGTATTAGTCGATAGGAAAAATAATGCATATTATATAGAGAGGTAGATTTGAACAGATGTTCCTGAATGGTGCTGGGGGGTAGGGGTGTCAAGGAAGGTAAAACTTTCTTTCCACTCAGATGTCTGTCTTGAATTTCTCACAGTTTTTGCAGACAGTTTGGCTCACTTCCAACATACATCGTTGCCTGTCTGGTATGAAAAATGCCAGCTGTGGTGCATGGAAGTTCTTTCTTTAAAAGTAGTCTGCTAATTATTCTCCAGGCAGGTGTTACTAAAGTGAAGTCAGGTGTCAAGCATGGCATAAACATCAAATTGACTAAAATTGTTCTGTTCTTCCAAAGAACAGAATATTAGGGACAATTGAAATGTTGGTTGATACAGGATTGAGATGACCCATGGAGCAGCATATCTCGTGGTGACACTCAAAAATTGAAAGTGAAACGATGTGGGTCGAATGAAGTGTATAAAATTTCCAAAACAAATATCCGCCTGATTCTCACAAACTGACTTTCTCTTCCTTCGTGCTTGCACTGCCATCTTGCACAATGTTAATCCTGGTGCTCTCAGAAATTTCAGACAGGGTAAAAGGTGGTGGAAAGAATTTCCTTCTGTGCTCTGGAAGACTGGGAAAGCTGTTTGTTGAAAAGCATATAGAAGATGGCTGTTTTATGTGAATGACACCTGCAAATTCTCACCTATATTCACTCTCCAAACCACTCATGCCTTAAAGCTTTTTGAAGATTAATAGGATGGTTAATGGGCCAGAATCAACACATGAGGGCTGCAGGCAGTCATTCAGCTGATCCATGAGCCCCAGCTCCCAGGATAAGCACTGCTGCTGCCTATCATTTACAGCAGTTAGTGTGCTACTCTGTTCCTTACATGACATCAGCCCTCTCAACAGAAGATGAAAACTCACCACACTGAGCCAGATGTTACAACACTTCTCTCTCCCTAACAGATGAGTGTTATTAGAAGGTGAGGGATTTCCAGTATAAATGCAAAGCTTCCTATTTCCTATGCCATTTTCAGAAGGTTTTTTGAATAAACAGTCCTTTTACTCTTTGTAATCTTGGCTTTGAGAATGACTGACATTGCTAGTGATATAAAGAAATGAGGATGAAGAAAGCACAGGCACATTTACTCCTTTTGACAGTAAGACTTTGCAGTATTTGCTTTATCAGTGGTGAAAGTAATCCAACTTTCTTTCCAGCCTTAAGCAAACCCTTGACAAAATATTTACAGTAGATTGATATGATGTTGAGATAAAGAACAGTCCTGTAAGTAACTGAGCATCTAGAGCTGTAGCATTTTTGACCAACCCTGAGACATCTGGATGATTTTGAACTACCAGTTTTCTACTACGAAGAAAAGTTTTATTTTCAAAAGGACTTCCTCTTGTGTTTTCAATATCATGCATAGCCTCTAACAGCCTCAGCATATTGTGATAATGAGATGTACACAAAGCACCGGCATGCAGCATTATTGAGATGATTTCCTTTTTGGCTCAGCCAGATTCCTGTTAAAAGTTATACGGACTCTTTAGAGACTAACAACAGAAGAATTAGAGATCCAGCAATGGCACGAAGATAAGCCTGATGAAGCTGGAGTTAGGCTCTCATGAAATTAAAAGCAGACTTTGTATGAATACATTTATGAAATATACCATTGCAATTTCATTACACAACAAAACCACAAAACCCTAACCCCCCTTTTTTTGGCCCAGGTTGAATACCTATCAAAATCCCAGAATTTAATTTGTAGACTGGGTTCTTCATTAATTTGCAAAATAGAGGCTTGGGTAAGCATGTCGTTATTAGAAAAAAAGGAAAATGAAACTGAAATATGCACTGTAATTGTTTTTGTCCTGTATTGCTTTAAGGCTTAAACCCCATCCCATACCTGCTCACATCATGGAATAAATGAGGATAAAGTTGTAAGTTCCTGATCAAGTCCATCCTACAATGGCATTTTGAATGATTTTGAGAATAGAGCATTTGACAGTTCAATACAGAGATTTATTTTCATTCTAGATTTAAGACCCTCATCTCCAAACACATTTGCAAATATGTACAAACACCTTCCAGTGCATCAGAATAGCATAAAATCACAATGGTTTAAAAAAAGGTTCTTCATTGAACACTCCTTATGGAGACAACTTTGATGAGTCTGATAGGATTCTAAAGACCAAGGCAGACAGGGGTTTCTTAGAAATTTTGCAGAAAAAAATTATATTATCATCCTGATATTGAAATTGGCACCTATAGAATCATGCTGAAAGTATATGCAACTTTAAGCAAACCAAAAGCACCTATTATCTCCATTTTTGCCTATCACTCCTGTGCAGCTATCTTTCTGAGGTGAAACTTCACAGCTGTATAACCATTCAGAGAATGGCAACAGAAGTGAACATGAATGATCTATCTCACCACAACAGCAGTTTGCTTGCACAGCACTGCTTTGATTACCACAATTACACAAACTGGATTTTGACCAGGACACTTGATTTCACACCTGTTTGTGAATTTCTCCTATCTGCAAAGAAAACTATGTGTGAATCTTTTTTATTTTGTTAACACATGAACTGAGAAAGCCAAATAGGATTGCAGCAATTACTTACATAAAATACAATTTGTGATTTTTAGTAACTATGAATTGGCAGATATGTCTCACATATCAACTGAGCAATGGTAAATCTGCCAGACTAGCATCAAAAAAATCATGCCTAGGCCTGGTATCTCTAAAATGCAAAGAAAGGATGACAATATACGGACAAAAATTCGTCAGCTTAGTTCCCACACAAATCTCCAACTCAAGTACAAGTGTATCTGAACGTGACCTAGCGTGAAACATGAAGCTGCATTTTACAAGCGATGCTGTGATGCTCAAGGCAATAACGAGACCTTATTTTTAAGGACACTCAACATTTTTCTTTTATGTATTTGTGAGGTATAAAATCAAGTGAAGACTTACTGATGTATCTGTGATGCAGTTGAGCCAGTCTTCTGAATTTAATTAATTTGAACTCTTTATAGATTCTACCTATGATATCTGCAACTTATCTATGATCATAGAGAAATCAATCTGGGAACTTTCTGGAAAATTTGATATCTGAAATTAGTTTTCACCCTAAATCAAGTTACAAAGTGAACTGATCATAACAAAATTGTCAACAAATACACCACTTACAAAGTAAAACTGAAACTCGTGGAGAAAAAAATACAATGTTAGAATGCTATTTGCATATTTCATTTTGTTTCAGATAGGAAACTGATAAAATTTTGGTCTGTTTCCACACTACTATAGTGGTTTAGGCATCCCACATAGCTCTGATTGAGAAAAATAAAATTAGACTAAATACTTAAGTGAGCAATTGAGAGAATTTCAGTTGGCCAAAATAGCCAAGAAAAATACTGTAGAAATCATTGTCCTCATTGGAAAAAATAAAATGAAAACACAGCATCTGAAATTCCAATTGGCACAAGGTCAAAGACATTATTAATATGATAGTGTCAGTACAACGAGGTGCCTGTGGAAGAAGTTGATGTAGGAATGTGCTTCATTGGGAGCAGCATGACAGGATGTGATGGATACCAACATTTTACCATTTTACACATTATTTGCCTGGTAATTTGCATACTCTATACCTGGTAGTTCACAATTACACACCAGATATCTCCTCGCATATCCTAATGTCAGCTACAATATTATAATACTAGAGCAAATACAGATCTGTATGTAACCATTTCACCTAGTGTTTAGCAGAGAAAAAAACCCTAAAAATCAACCACAGAATAATGAGAATTATTCCTTTAAGAAGCCTTCACATTGACAGTTTTCTTTGCTCATTACCTTAGAGTAAAACTCAAGATTTACTCAGTTAAAAAAGCCAAACAATTATAAAGGCAAACAAATATTGGGAACTTAATTGGAAATATAGATCTAAGTTTCAAATTCTTTTAGCTTTGTGACAACACCTGGACTCGAAAGGTACACCCATATTCAGCGGAACTTTCAAAATGAGTCCAATGTTAACATTTTTTTTTCCTCTGAATTCTGAAGAGTCGATAGAGGTAAGCCTATGTTAATTCTTGGTTTCCCCACTTCTCATCCCATAACTTCCATTCACATATAACTGTCTGTGGCCCAAAAGAAAAAAAAGTGGCGTTACAAAAATGGCTTAAATATTTCAACAGCAATTTTACTGACTGAGAACCAGCATCTAAAATATTCAGCAACTTACAAGTAACTATAGGGAGCTGTGACATCAATGTTATTTTTTAAAAAATTGAAAAATGCAAAAATAACGTATTTTAAACACTGTATTGATTGATTCAGTTTGACTATTCAGATAGACTGTGAAAGATTTCACACTCTTTTAACAATGAACACACATTCCCCAGGTAGCTCTTCAGTCTCTTAAAAGCTAGAGAGATGGTTCATGTCAAAATTATGGAGTTGATTAATTGCAAACCTACTCTAAGTAGACAGAACCGACCTTGATACTTACATCTGGACTCTTGCAAATCTTTTTCTAATTTTCTATTATTTTGTCTTCTAGTATCACAAAAATTGCTTCAAAAAACTCACAAACCCCTAAGCATTCCTGAAAAGACTACACACAGAAATCCTGCTATTCTGATTAGGCTTTGGCTCAGATGTTAGAACAGTGTTTCAGAACAGGTAAACAGCACAGCAGAGCAAACTTTGCAGACATCTTGATCACAGCTGCTCTATAAGTTACTCTGTAACACTGGAAGGATTCCCCACAACTAAATATCAAGAACTACATTCCATACTTATGACATACAAATTTAAAGCCTATTTCATTCCCCAAACATAAAAAGAGATTAGAAACATCCATGAATATATGGGGAACTAGAATGAAGGAGGGAAAAGTAGGCATTTCCTAACTGAATAGTGTATTGGATGATCTTTTTCTCCCCTCAAAGTGATGTGCACGCATAAATGAAATTTCATATTGATTTTCACCTACATTTATCATATAAGAGGAGGACAGAAAAAAGAAAAAAAAAAAAAGCTTTTGCTATGGTAAAAAGTGATATATATGTTAACTGTAATTCGATCATACTCAATAATTATTTTGTCAAATAATTTTTAAAGTCTTGCTTTTCATACTATAGTAAAAACATGCAGCATGAAATGAACTTCAGGCCTGCAAAACAAAATGCTCTCAAAGATTGAAAACACTTATCCTTAACAGACATTTCCAGCACTTATGGATTACAACAGTCTTTAATTATCTCATCATATACTACCTGGTTCTGGGATCTCTAACTAGGCTACGACTCTAGATTTAAATAGTCCAGAAACTTTGCGTTTTCTATGAATTTTCACTTGCTTGCTTTCCTTTAAGTTTCTTTTTGTTCTATCTGCTTTTCCTCCTAACAGTTACTTGCATATTTTGTTGTATTTGTTAGTTAGTTTTTGCTTTGGTTTTAATTTTTCTTCACATTTCAGCATTTAGCTTTTTCTGTAAGCTTCCAGGGCCTTCTTCTGGAGCGACAGCTTCATCTAGTTACCTACTGAGAGGAATGCTGTTGATTTTAAAAAAGGGTTCGCAACTTCTGCTTTTATCTAATTGATGATTAGGAAAGAATGTATTTAGGTCAGTAGGACTTCAGCTACTAGGTATTTTGGCAATTAAAGAGCTAGCTGAGGTGTGAAGGTCATGCAGGAATGTCTCCAGGTGTGATGGGTTGCAAAATATTATAAGGTTTGGTTCTCAATATGTGATAAATAAATTACCTGTAGTGTATCAAAAGAACTGGAGTAATGAAGGATGCCGTTCTGCAGGACTGGGCTGTAGAGAGCACTTGGTACTTCTCTATGGGGTGGACTCACAACGTAAGGTGTGCTTTGGTAGAGGTACTTAGGCACTGGATTGAAGGAGTACTGGAGGATGTGTGCCACTGTGTAACTTCAAGGATAACAGTCTGGCGATAGGTAGTGTCTTCACAGACTCCCTGGAGAAGCATGCACATCAGTTGCAGGATGTAATAAACAAAGCAAATTGAGAGGCTGCTTGTGGGTGGGGACTCCCTGGGTGGAGGAGGCTGGCAGCTTGTAACCCTGGGCAGCAGAAAGGCTGTTTCTTTGCCCTCAGATGTGAATTTAGCTTAAAGGCAAGGAAAGGGAATGAAGTGTACAAAGCGGGAGCACAGCGGCAGCAGGACCAGAAGCAAGCGCTCACTTGAAGTACTAGGGTACAGTGGTTGTGGACTCCCTTTGGGCGGTGTGGAGCTAGCAGTGTGCATATCTTAAATGGCTTGCTAGCACAGGAGGCATTGTTGCGTGTCAGAGACTCAGGTAAGTTATTCATTGGAAGACTAGAAAAAAGAAGATTTCTACCTTTCCAAAAGCATTCCACCGCTTTTGGTGCCTAAGCTTTTTACTCTTTTTATTTTATTCAAGCACATTAATTGCACTCAGCATTTATAAATCACTTTAGTTTATTCAAGGAAGTAATACACAGTCAATAATCTCTCCCTCAAGGGCTAGGGATTTGCATGCTACAAAGAAGTAGAAGCTATGTGATTTTCTGAGGAAAGAGAAATTATTCCCTGTTCCTCATGATAAAGAAAAATAGTTGATTTAAGGCCAGATGATTCTTCAAGAATCTCAAGGTTTAAAATATTACCATGATTTTTATCAAGTACATCTGCTGCTGGTACTAGAATATATCTTTAACAAGATGTTCAGTGTTAACTTAAAACTGTCTTTCTGTTGAAGTTCACTTATTATGAGCATAATCTATAATATTCTGACTGTTCTTTATGATTAAAAAAAACAAAAAAAAGTGTTTTGATTAGTCTTCTTGAAGCATTATACTTAACATTCTTCCACTCAAAAATTACTCAAATGATTTCTACTTGTGCTCATGGAGTAAAGTCATGGCATTTGCTATCATGTTGTGCATCTCCTACCATGAGATGTTTCAGAATATTCACCTATTTGGGTATTTGTTGATATTTATCTGCTCCTAATTCAGAAACATGAGACTGTTCTGGTGACAACAAGTAGTTATAATCACTGGCCAGATAGCACAAAAACCTATTAAATAGACTATAACATACGTGATCAAATGATGTATAAGGTATATAATGCTGACTTATCATGTAGGCTACAACACACAGCAACCTGAACACTTATGTTCCTAATAACTTAAACTAAGAGTTTTTAGAAATAAAAGTGCAAGATATTTCACAGCAGAGCATGCCAAATACAATTTGGGCAGGCTGTTCCTCTCAAGTTACTTGATAGGTCTGCCTTGAAGATGGAATTTATTTTTCCAGTAACTCCCATCTCCTCTCCCACCAAAAAAAAAAAAAAAAAAAACACCCAACAAAAACACACCCACATTTTTCATCAGTAAGAACAAAAGGTTAAAGTAATTCAAGTGCATAAAATAATGGAAAATATTACAAAAATACCCCCAAATCCTGTCTGTTTTATTCTTCAGCCTGCCTGAGTACCTGGATGACAGCTCCCTTACTCATTAGGCAGCTGGATTGTCTGCATCAGACCTGGGCATGAACAAGTGAGCTGGTGTAGAGGTGCTCATGGCTTAAAAGGAATTTCTTGGAGCTGTTTCAGGTTGTGCAGAGGTAAGAAGCCAACTTCAGGGAGTGCCAGTAACTACCGTAATGAAATGTTCACCTCTTTATCAGGTCGGTAGCTGAACACCCAATAGATGGAGCAGATGGCAATGAGTTATGCAGATGAAGAATGAACAATCATTTAGTCAGGTCACATTCTGATTTACTGACAAATCCTTCTACAGAGCACAGGCATGAGACCAGTAAGTTTGAAGTTCTGAAATTCCCAAGCATTTATCAGCAGGGTAGAGTCTAGACTACCATGTTGTCCTGATCATCCTTTCTGTTGTGAATCTCTGTCTTGTCTTCAGACCAGAACAACTCAAGCCAGTTTTAGTGCTTTGTTTGGCATTTTTTTTCTGTCGATGGAGCATGTTAAAATGGTTCAGCAGAATGTGTAATGACCACCAGGATTTGTACAAGGAAAATACCAAGAGCGCACAACCTGCAGCTTGAAGTAGATGTGAGCTGAAACCACTACTTAAGCTCTGTTGGGAGAGCCTCCTCTCTTGGCACCTTCCTCTCTTGGGAACTTCTTGCCATTACAGCACTATTCAAGAAGGCTAACATGCCAACATGTTACAAGACTTTCTTGTTATGACTGGATCTTCAAAATTAGTCACAGCTTCAGGATGCACCTCCTTGTCTGTCTTCCCACTCAGCGGAACAATCACACTGAAAGGATTTTCTCTCCAAAATTGTTTTGTTAGAATAGAAAAACATAAATAGCTTTTGAAATAGAACACTGAGGTTTTTTACTGCTTGAGGACTAATAAAAATACAGAGCGTGAATACCAATTCCTGCTGCTCACCAAATCCTGATACAGTGAGCCATTACTTTCAGTGTGTGTATGTGTCAGCTTGTAATTTCAGCTGCTTTTCTGCAACCTCTGCAAAGTTCCTCTATGTCCAAGAGAACCTCCCTCCCACAGCTCTGGGCCACTCTTGTCCTCTTCCTATCAGGCCTCTGCCTCCTCATCTCGTGGTACACCTTTCATCTGCTACACCCCTTGAACTCCTCTCCTGGTTTCCTTGCATCCTGATGGTCCCTTGTGGATCCCACAGAGAGCACCATTCCAGAAGATGCCCCCTGACCCCATCCATGTGTGGCAGCTAGAACACGAAGTACCAGGCAGCTTTCCTGTCCAGCCAAAACCAGACTATAAAGTGCAGTATATAGCAAAGGCAAACAAAAGAAAAAGATTACAACCTGATAGAGACTGACCTTCACCTTCCAGAGGGAAAAAAAATAAAAAAGAGAGAACTTTGAAACAAAGGTACTGAAGAGCTGATGTGAAAGAAGCATCAACTGTTTGGACATAGTTCCCTGCTGACATACGATAGCCTGCCAAAGCCATATTTTTGACAAATGCACAGGATGCAGTGACTCCACAAGCTGTTCAGTTGCTGTAATAACTTGCTGCTGGTGAAATGAAGAAGTCCTGTTTCCACTTCATTTTCCCGTCTCTGTTTTGTAGCTGTGCGGTCTTGCACTTTCTCCTGGGCTTTCACACCAACTGCTTCACTCTGTGGGCACTCTTTTGAGCCACTTAGCTCACTAGGGCAATAGAAAATATAAAACTATTTCTTTTCTGGTTTGGTTTCTTGCTATGTGAATTTGTGAAGTAAACTCACAGAGCAATCTGGTCCGTCTCAGTTCCAGGGCAAAGTAAAAGATGGTGGAAGCCTGCTAAAAGCAAAGAAGGAGGGAACAGTGCTACCCACACATTTTCTAGGAGAAAGTCAGCATCAGGCTCAGCTAAGTAGGGGACCAGAGTCTAAGGTCCAAATGATTGCCAAGGTCAATACACCAGGTAACAGAAGAAGGAATATAAGGGATTTTACAAATAAAAAAAATGAAAAATATTTTCTCCATAAGGAAAAGGAAGAAATAGCAGATCTATCTATAACAGTATCATAGTATCAGCAAGGTTGGAAGAGACCTTAGAGATCATCAAGTCCAACCTATAATCTAACAGCAACCCATCATCTAAACCATGGCACCAAGTGCCTCATCCAGCCTACTCTTGAACACCTCCCGGATCGGTGAGTCCACCACCTCCCTGGGCAGCCCATTCCAATGGCAGATCATCCTTTCAGTGAAGAATTTCTTCCTAATATCAAGTCTAAACCTCCCCTGATGGAGCTTGAGACTGTGTCCTCTTGTTCTGTTGCCAGTTACATGAGAAATCGACCCCCACCTGACTACAACCTCCTTTCAGGTAGTTATAGACAGTGATAAGGTCACCCCTGAGACTCCTTTTCTCCAGACTAAACAACCTCAGCTCCCTCAGCCACTCCTCATACGGCTTGTGCTCCAGCCCCTTCACCATCCTTGTTGCCTTTCTCTGAACGTGTTCCAGTAACTCAATATCTTTCTGGTACTGAGGGGCCCAGAACTGGACACAGTACTCAAGCTAACCAGTACCTAGTACAGGAGAAGGATAACTTCCCTAGTCCTGCTGGCCACGCCATTCCTGATAAACCCAAATAAAAAAACCCACCCAATCCAAAAAGCCCAACAAAACCAAACTAATGACCAGTAACCTCCCATACAATCAGGAATAGATTCTAACAATAAACAAACATAAGAGGATGAAGTTCTGACACTAATATGTGCATTTAGCACAGTAAGGTTTCTCCAATTGATGTACTAAAGGATGTATTATTTAGATGTCTTGGCAGCCCTTCCATAACTTGATTTTGTTAACAAGTTACACTGAATTAATTTAGAATGATCATGTAGGAGCACTATTCTATGGTTACCAGTCCTGTGCAGAAGAAATAGGAAGTTAGCGCTAAGTGGTCAAGTAGGTAACATGATGTTAATTAATATGCAAAACAACCCTGTCTTGGGGTCTTTGGAGATAGTATTATGTTGTTATTAAGAATTATGTATTAATACATATTGTTTATAATATGAAAAATAAACACTTGACTCTTTTTTTGCTTGAACGTTACTGTGTGATATAGGGTTTATCACTGGCAAAGACAACATTGAAAATATTTTGTAATACAAGTTTTATAATAATGCTGATGCATTTAATGCTCCTCTGACATCTGCTTCCAAGCATAAATATAGGTGCTGTATATTTGGAGGGGTGGTACAAAAAAATTCTGACATCTGCATGTATCAGTGTACTCATTTAAAATGTTTCTACATTCAAAGATACAACCACATAAACAGAGCATACTAAGCCCAGCTCATTTGTGGATATGATTCAGTTTGCTGTGAATGACTGCCAAGGCAGACTATATGGCCCATCCCAATTTCAACCTGCCCTAATTCCCTTTATGACTTTATTATTTAGTGCTGCTTTAGAGCTTAGAGAGACCCAAACAGGAAGACTCTGGGCGTTCTCTGTTCATGAAGTGAGTGGGATGGAGCTCTTTAGAGAAAACAAAATATAATCCACCTACAGATCATGTTAGGCCAGTACCCAATTTCCTCTAAGTAGAACAGAGACCTTTGTTGCCTTAGTTACTGGACTGATCTACTAGTCAACAGCAGAGTCCCAATCTCCAGACAGAACATCCTTCTGCATTTTTGGTGGCAGTATAAGATGGGAAATATAAACTTATCTATTTTTTTGTTGTTGTGAAGAGGAAAAAAGGTAGATTATTTAACTCTTTGCAGAAAATAAAATAATAAAGAAATCAACTCTTGCAAAAATTTTCTGCAAGGTCACGGAATAGAGGGAGCATTGTCTAGGAGAGGATTAGTGCCTTCACTAAAGGAACATTCATGCATGCTTTATTTTCTATTCAGTTCTTCACAACAAAAAGAGCAAACACTGAAAATTGCATGCTAATTTTCAAGGCATAAGTAGACAACAACAACTGCATTTGTAGAGCCATACTACTGAAGCTTGTCAAACATTCATAGATGTTCCAGGTGAGAGTTAAAATTGTTATTTTCACCACAAGTGTAGCTTCTGTAATGCTATCACCTATTTTTCCTTAGACACAGAAGCTGGAAAACTACCCATTTCTTTCCCCTGTAAAGCACAATCAAGGCCAAATTTCTTTGATTTTGAAAGCAAGAGCTTCAGTACAGTGATATCTGGGGGTCAACTTACAGTGACATGGAGGTACAAAATAATAATTTTAAAGAGTGTAGAGAGTCCTATAAACTTGATGGATTATCTTTTTTCCCAGAATGGTGTCATATGATGTAGTGATTTCATGGTACTTGAAATGTATCTCAGTTTATGTGGCCATGGGCACCCTTGCCCTCCTAATTGTTCTTACTTCAGAGTGGTCCCCAGATACAGATGTTCACTGATAACAATTTTTATGGGATTAAATTTAGACCAATTTTATCTCTGGGGGCTGATGGTGGAGCAAGATAAACACGAGCACCAGAGCAATGAAGATGACCTGCTGAGAGGGTGTGGCTGAGGTTAGGATGTCATAGAAATACTGAATCTAATCTACATGAACAAGCAGATGTTTTCTGTTACTTCCTGCAATGAAGCCAGAATGTTGATCTGTGAGATTCTGAGTAAATTTGGAATTTTCATTTAGATTGAGATTTTAGAAATTAATATCTAGAGTTCTATAAGGACCTTAGGTTATTGTAAATTATCAATGATGTTGAGGACACTAGGATACAATTTTAAGGCATTTAAAATTTATGATTTTTTTTTACTTATAGAACTAGTGAAAACTATATATATTAACACAGTGCCCAACTCTATTTCATCTTCAATGCCATTTTACAATACTTGTGCTTTGTTCACCTTAAGGTAAAATATTTTATTGGTATGTCCAGTAGTTTTCTGACACTGATGCTCTACAGTATTGTTATGTTATTCAAACTGCAGAATATTGTTTAAGTCTGCCTTCCATGCTGTTGTTTAAATGGCAACATATTTAATACAAATATCACAAATGTGCAACACTTCAATTTTTCAGTGGCAATTTCTATGTATCCAACTTTTCCTAAACAGAAACTCCAGCTGATGATATCTAGGATAGTTCCTTTCAAAACCAAGGATTGATTCAAAGTAGCACTTTTTTCTTAATTTAATGACTATCAGAATTTAAATAGTGATAAAATCCTTAACAGGAGGATTTATAGTCCATTTCTTCTGCAAAGACTGTAAGTAGAACTGAACATTCCAGATGAAGAGATTGTTGGGACACTATGTTTTTATTTCTGACTGATCTATTTTATCCCAAAGCTTATTTTTTGGATACCAAACATCAGGTGTGACTGAGAAACATATGATGTGCTCCTGAGCTTCACATTGAAGGCTTTGAGTGTCCAAAACCTGTCCTCATTCCCATTTCTAGAACTAATTTTCTGTAAGGATATAGAGCGCATTCTTACTGTTTCTTTCTATGTCCCTAGTTTTCATTCCTTTGTAAATGAGAGCATAATCGATGGCTTCTAGAGGCTACCTTCAGTGTAGTCATGTTAAATGAAGTTATATAAAACTGAACTGTGATAATCCCAATTAAAAATATAATCTTTTAATGTGAAGAATGCTGGACTGACCCATACAGCTAAATAAAGGAGGCAACAAAGGATACCTCTGCTTGTTTCTCAAAACCCTTAACATTTTATTTTTATGCAAAGTCAAAACCTGAGCAATAATTTTTATTTTTGCGTGGAAATCTGTCTAAAAATGAGAAACGATAGCTTGAGCTCTGCTTTTCTGGGGGGATTATGAAATTTTTGACGATGAGAAGAGAGGTTGGGTGTGCAGGGGAGTAGGGTAGGAGTGTGAGGGAGGCTTTCTCTCAACTTCTAGAAGTGGGCCAGGCAGTGATGACACATACAAAAAAACCCAAGCAGACCTCCAAAATGCAGAGAAATAAGAAGCTGGAAGCTTTCCCCACAGAAGCCCTTAAGCCCCCAGCCCCGGGGGGTAACGGGGCGAGGCGGGCGCAGCGCCGGGCGCGGTGCCGGGGGCGGGCGGGAGGTCGGGCCGCGCTGGGCGCCCCGGCGGCGGAGCGGAGCCGAGCGGAGCCGAGCGGAGCGGGGCCATGGGCAGCGAGGCGGGCGGCCCGCGGGACACCGAGCCGGGGCAGCAGCTCCGTGCTCTTTTCTATGCGCTGCGGCCCGGCGAGAGCTCCTTCCGCACGGTGGAGGAGGTGCCCGACTACGTGGAGAAGGTGAGAGTTGCCTCCTCTCCCACTTCCCGCAGCATCCCTCGCCCTCCTCCCTCCGCCCGCCTCGGTCTCTTTCAAAAGCCACAGCAGGCCCAAGGAAACAATGTCCGCGAAAGGGCACCTATATGAGAATTAAATCCTCATCTTTCTCTGACGGCTTTCACTCCTGGGCTTTTTGCCTGTAAACTGCCAGCGTAACCGTGCCCTCCATTTTCATGTATTTTAAATGAAGACTTAGATGTTTTCTCCTGGTATCCGCAGTTTTCAAAGAAGCACCCCAAATATCTGACTGAGGGTTGATGCTAATGTTATATCAGCAGCAGTGACAAGCTGTACAGTGACAGCAAACTGAACTGAGTAAGCCGGAAAACACGATACTGTGTTTGGCTGTTATGGTTCTTGAAACAAGGAAAATGTCAGGTCTCTCTGTGCCTTTAAGGCAAATGCTACATGTTCAAAGAAAGAAAAATAAAAAAGTTTGCATTTAAAAGAAAAAATAAAGATTGTTTAAGAGAATTTAGAACAAATATTTGTGCTGGGACAGCGCTGTGTCCTAAAGCTCCAATGCAAGAGTACAGAGGTCAGGGGTGAGAACTCCCTTGTCAGCAGGCAGCAGCATGTTCCTGCCCTGCCAGTTTATCCAAGAAGGTACCTTTGTCCCTTCTGTCTTGCCTATTGCACGTATCTTGACAGTAAGCTCCTGCTGAACCTGGATCGATGTCAGCTGTTCACAGAGACAGCAGATAAACACTGTTTTGCCCTTGACAAAGTAAATTTAGCCCAGTTTCACTGAAGATCTGACATTTTTACATGGGTCTTAGTAGTTCTGACTAGCTTGTCTGCCAGGAATACCTTGGACTGCTGTGCAGCAGCTGCTGCAATGGGGGCATCATGGGTTGTGCAGAGTTGGGCAGCTTTTCTCAAAACTGTGGTATCCTGCATCCGTTCACTGATGGATGTTATCAGCAAAGGTTGCCCTTGTGGATAGGGTAAGCAGACAGCTGCTGCAAGCCCAGCCTGTGTGTGCAGTGGCTGGTCGATGAACTGCTGTCCTCAGAGGTGTTTTGCAACTAAGCTATAGAGTTATGACCAAACAAGATTGTCTAGAGCTTGACGGTTTTGCCTTGTCAGCTGATCTCTCCCTCCAGCTCTATCTACTATCTCAGTCCCTTTTGCAGCTCCCACATTTCCAACCAAGTATCATTCACTTTCTTGTCAACACTGTTCCTTAACAACCCTGGGCTTTCTTTTCCCATGTGAAATATTAAGCTCAGACCTTGGTCAAACATGGAATTTCTTTTACTGGGCACACAGCTGTAAGTTCATGCAAGGATTCTTAATACTTCTTCAACTTGTAAAAGTGTCTGTAGACTTCTACTGTTATGGAGCACTGTTGTGATAAGTTTGTGAAGCAATATCTCTCAAAAAATTACACTAAAAAAGGGTTTCCCATTAGAATTATACTTTCCTATGATTCCTGTCTTCGGTTAGCTGTGCTAGATTTCCCTCCTGCCTTTGCATTTGTTGTTACAACAGATATTTTGATCCTTGGTTACGTGGGTGTATGAAAGTATTTTAGTGGTATAAATGTTTTAACTCTATGGCTTTGGTATGAGCTTAGGCAGTGTTCATCCTTCCTCTTCTTGCCATATTTGTGGGCAGAAGGTGCCTGTCTACAGTTCCTCTCCAGCCACTTTTCTTGGGAACAATTGCAAGAGCAGCACATCCATTGGATTTATCAGAAATACGTTTAATAGTGACCTGATGAGCCTTTCAAGGAGGGCTTGGAGTGGTGAATGCTTGAGTTGGTACAGACACAGAATTGGATGTCTGAGCTCAATTCAATACAGACCAAAAAATAATTCTTGTGTAAAGCTGATAATAAATGAAGGCCTCAGCTCAAATAATTCACTCTAAAATACAATAATAAAGATGGATGGGTGAAACAAAGTACTGATTACATTAATGTCTCCTAAACAATGTAAGGTTTTTGTGTTGGTTTTTTTTTTTTCTTTTTTCTTTCTTTT
>VXBA01001811.1:174107-328888 GCA_013399895.1 Serilophus lunatus | reverse complement strand
TTTTTTTTTTTTTTTTTTTTTTTTTTTTCTTGAGACGCTGTATAGAAGTGGAATTTACATCTTGGATCTATGATAATGTGTATTCGTATAAAGTTAAGTATTTTACCTGTTTGAGATTTCTAGGTAAAATGAATCATCAAATAGAGTATGGACATCATACATTTCCCATTAACTGTTTTCATTTCATGAACAAAGCATCCCACTTTTCTATCCTGAGCCCATTCCTTTTGTTATGCAGCTTTTACTATTTGTAGTTTGTGCTAGACATGGTTCAATATTGTGGTCAATTCTTAGTTTTTTCTTATTAAAACTCTTTTTTCTCTGAGGGAATGTACAGCTGTTGTCATCAATCTTTATTAGATAAGGTAGGAATCTATTTTTTGATTTTATCAATTAAGAAAAGTACATTAAAAGTCTTTTCTACTTAGAAATGAACCAGATAGAGGAAAACAAGGACTATTTGTATTTTCCTAGAATGCTTCATTGTTTTCAAATGGAAGGTTGTGCGGTTTGGGTCGTATTGCTTTCTTGATTATTGATTTCAAATGTTGGAAGATGTACTACATTGGTTTTTTGTGGAGTTTTTTTGGCTTTATGCATAGGTGTTTCTTTAGTTTCCAAGTATATTATGAGTTAGTGTGTATCACAAACAGGCTTTTAGATGCCTAAAATGCTGTTACAGAGCAAGCTAGGCACCTCAGTTAAAAAGCGTCTCATTGATATTAATCTCTGTTCTTCTGTTATTGTAACCTAACTCTGTGCTTCTGAAGTTTATGAACTTTCACATTTCCTAGACGTTATAAATCTTCTGCTGCTTGCATGGTTTGAATCATCCAGTTCTTCTTCGACTGAGCAGTCTGGCCTATATCCACATAAGTCTCTTTAGTGTCCCAGCCTGTTAGGAGTTCCCAGGTCATATCTCATTTGGCAACAAAAAATGAGCACCCTCCACAATGCAATGGCATTTGCACAGGTAACACACACTTCTTCCATTAAAATACAGTGTAGGCAGGAGCAGCTTCTTTTCTACAGCAGTGCAGTTTGGAGGGTTTCAGTCAGTGAAGCTGTATGTGTTTGCAGGTCATTTGAAGGGGGCTGAAGCAGCAGAAGACTAACAGGGCAAGTTTAGTAGTGTGGTGCCTCCCATAATGGTGGAGAATGTCTCATTAGTCTTGATTACTTGACCTGCAAAACATGGTGAGAATTTTAGGCCTTGTTTAAATCAAAAAGCAGTTGTTGAATGTCTTAAAGGCCACCTAAACGTTTTCTACAGAGCAACGGAGGTAGTTGGAGGAACATTCACACACACGGAAATCTGATAGCTCCTTCCCATTTTCCTTGCCACTAGCTTTCTGGATTTTGTTGAAGGTGGCTGAAAATATGCTGCCACTGCCTAGTCATTCCTTCCACACATGAAGTACAAGGACTGTTAGAATTCCAGTGTCAGTAAAAAAGATGTATGTTCTACTAATTGCTGTTACTTGAGGCTTCTTTTTTATTGCCTGTGGTGATGAAAATTTGAGAATGGGTCTAACAATCTTTCTTTGCTTGTGAACAACTGGTGTCACTAAAATGTTACCAGTCACAGTCATACCTTTCAGTACTGGGTGTTGCTATTGTGCATCAACTTTGATTGGGGATGCAAAGTGGACAGTGAGAATTGAATCCTAGACTGAAGCAGTATCTCGGTAAATAATTATCAGTAATTAATTATCAGCAAAATTAATTATGTATCGTGATGGATGAAAGAGGCTGCACACACACAAATAAAATTTGGGATTTCACACACACTCTTTTTTTCTGTTTCCAGCCCCTATTCCATGTCCCCTTTTATTTTGTTCTGTAAAACAGTCCCTGCTGTTGCCATATAGCTCATTAGACGCAACTCTGCAACTCCATGTTTTGACGTCACGTGCTCATTTTCTCATGCAGTTGGTGGGCACCTGTCATACATACCACATCCATGCGTCCTTGCACTCTATCCCAAAACATGGGCTTCAAGGCCAGAGGTGTTTTTCTGTCCTCACCAGATGGGCAGCTGGTGCATCCAAGTTAACTTGTTCCCACAAAGTGGTGTTGTGAGGGAGAAATCTTTGTCTTGCTCATCATTTTATTTTGTTTAAGAAAGGCAGAAAATTATTTTAGTCAGTACAAGCCAAAAGAGAAAGGGGGACATTGTAATATTGCTGCTTGGTCTGGAAAGAAATCATGTTGTATTGCACAAATTGGAGTGGGCTGCACAGTTACTGAGTTCTCTGATGAAAACGCATGCAGAAAATCTGTTGCTGTCTGCAGAGAAAAGCATGGCAATGGAAATGTCAAGTAGAAAGGAACTCACTTTACTATGGTTTTCAGATAATAATATGGGATGCCAAATTCAGTGGCTGAGCATATTCAAAAAACTTTGTACATGTCAAATCAAAACCAGATTCTGTTCTACCTTGTGGTTAGAGGAATCCGCAAACACTGCTGCTTTCACTGATTTAGTTGAATATGTGAAATACGAGTTTGGAAGGACTGTTGTGTTTTGATACGATAACTTTTAACAGTTTGTGTGAAGAATATACAAAAGAAAACTATGTGGTTGAAGGATACTGCAATGGATTTATGCTGATATTGTGGATTAAATGGTAGCCTTGGTTGTTCTGATTTGTAAGGTCCATGTGGAGCTTTATCGCAGTAGTAGCTAGTAAGGTGCCACCCAATTTGAGAAGCATCTGACTGCATAAACTGCTGTTAGGAAACATATACCTTATTTTATTTGTGTTATGACTTCTTTTTTTTTCAAACTATTTTTTCAGAGTATTCCATTCTTCATTACTTTTATTGGGCTGGAATTTGCTGTCAGCTGGATTCAGAAGCGTAAATTGTCGGGTCGGATCAATGATGGCATAAGTTCTCTTTCCTTAGGTATCCTGTCTCGACTGCCAGAGTAAGTAAATATATACAATCTTGAGGTTGTTTTTTTAATCACTAAGAAGGAAGAAAAGAGAATTTCTAAAGACAATTTAATCATATATCATTTGTAATTCTTTTCATCTGTATTTGATCTTGGCTGTCACCTTTTGCTAATTCTGGGACTTCAGCTGACTTGAGCATATCTTCTGTTAGACTATGTGTTAAAATCTGAGTTTTCTTTCATTAAAATGCAGAATGAAGATAACAAAACAAAACCAACAAAACAGGTCTGGTTTTTTTTTTTTAGCCTTTAAAAATAAAATTGTGTGCATATAACCAGATTGCTAGAATTGTGAATATGCATGTGATCAAAGTTCTTTGAACATAGTCATAATTGTGTGTGTGACTTCAATGGATTTTAATTCCTGAGAGAATTGTTGCAAAAATGATTATCTAGTCTACTCTCTGATGTAAAGGCCAGAAGATGTACCTGAGTTAGTACATGGTGAACAGAGTTACATTTTAAAGAAACAACCACTGTGGATTTACTGTGGAATCCAGTAACAGGGAGGCTAGCAAATTCATTATACAAATTGTGCCAAGTGTTTTTCAGAAGCTCTAATTACTTGTAAGAAATACCATGTTTTAGATCTCCTTTTGCGTGATATGAGCTTCCAGATGATAGATTTTACTATATCTTTCAAGATGGGATTACATTTCTATTCCCTGTGTATGAATTTGCAGATGACCATCAAATTATATACAATCTCTTCATTATAGTAAAGTTTATATAAAGTTTTTACTATTTGAGTTTGTCAGTGTGATGTGTTTACAAGTCTTTTAATTATTCCCACAGTTCTTCATCTGAATTCTCTGCAGTTTTTCAGCCTTCTTAGTGTTGATGTCTCAACTGCACTCCATATTTCAGAAATTACTATATCCTCGCCAAGTAATGAAGCAATTTGTTCTCTATTTCTACTTGTTGTTCCTCCCTTTATATATCCCATATCCTTTGAGCCATCCTTCATCTCTGAATACTTTTTTAGATTCTTTGTAGGCCTACATTCCTCATTCATAGGCACTATGTTCTTATATTTGGCCACATAGAAATACATGGATTGTACATTAGGTCCTCCTGAAATAGCCTACATCCATGAAATGCTGTCTTTGTTACTTAGAGATCCCTGGTTCTTGTCAATGCAGATTTTTTTAGAAATCTTTTCCTTCAATCCTGATTCCTGATAAAATATATTAAAAGAGCACAGCAACAACAGTAACAAAAAATAAAAATTATCCCTTCTGGATAGTAGTGCTCATTTTCTGAAATGTGGAAATCACCTGCTTCATGATCTATTGAATGTTTGACATGTAGCTAATTTTTTAAGCTTCCTAATCAATAAAAATTTTGACAAGGTCTATTAGGTACAAAGACAATTTCTGATGGATTATATTAGTTGTCAGTAGCAAATATCATGAATGAAACCTTTTAAGGACACTCTCTGAAACTCGTCAAATACTTGAAAATAAGAGGCATGAGCTTTCAAAATGAGAAATATTCAAATATAAAGTCATGTTTTCAAGCAAAGTAATGTCTAAGGTATTTGAGAATTCTGTGAAGCTTTTTTTGCAGCTAATATACCTCCTATATTCAAACCATTTGTTGTTCTTAATGACTCGTGAGCATGATCTGGAAGGAGCAACATTCAACTTTTCAATATATTTTAAGCTGTAATAAATAATCAATACATTAGATATGTATGTTGCTGCAGAACATACTGATAATAGCTTTTACTCTGCGTGAAACTAATATTGAAATAGATCAAATGTTGCTTCTTCAGCTTAACCCAAATTTTCTATGCTTGGCCAGATTACCATGCTAAATACTTTCTTTTTGTTGCATGAAATATTCACAACTGATTAAGTTAAGGGGACTGAGATACATGTAAGTTAAGGTTGAATGGTTTTGCAAGGCCTTTCAGCTTTGAGAATATTAAAACACTTCTGATACACTTTTCTGGAAGAAATGCTTGCTAAGAAAATTAGGGTTGTGTGTGAGGAAGGCAGCTTTGCAGGGTGCTGAGTACTTTTATTATTTTGGCACTCAGTACTTTGCTGCAGAATTTGGCTTGCAGGCAGTGCAGTTTTCTTTTGCAAGGCTGTTTCAACTGAGCGAACTGGATGATCCTTAAGGACTCAAAGTTTGCACGATCAGGCAAATCTGCAAGGTTAGTTGTTGCTACACCAGCACAAGAAGTGTCTCATGTCTGTAAATACAAGACCATCCTCAGCAATTCTTTCCAAAAAAGGATCCTGTAAAACTTCTAGCTGTTTGGCTGAATGCAAAAGAAGCAGGCAAAATACAGACTTCCTAAATTATTTACTCTCATGTTAATATCACAGTTCTAATGGTGACTGCTTAGTATAACACCTCTTTTGTAAGTAGGGAAGAGTTGTGAATAAATGACTGGCTAAAAAGGCTTCAACTGAAAAAAAACCCTGAACATTTTACCATTATGTCTTCTGGTTCCTTGGTGTGAAAGAACTGGGTCAGAAAAAAATAAAGGGGAAAAAAGTAGCACAGGCAAAATCTGTTGCTAAGACTTTCACTTCAGTCTTCCCCTTGCAGGCAGAAAAAAGGCAGGGAAAGCTGACAGAAACTGCTAAAACAATATTTCAGCATAACCCACAGTATCAGGGGAAATAGTAGTGCAAATCATTAACAGCTGAAGGTTAGATTAACACACCATTGATTGTATCCTCTCCCAGGGACTAATTTTCATTTTCTCAACTAGCAGCAATGGTTTGCCACTTCCTTAAAAAAAACTGTGGTTGAGTCTAAAATGGTGGGCTTCGGTCTATTAGTTAAAATGAAGCTTCAAATGTGTAATTGCAAAGAGGTCTTTACATTTAATGAAAAAATTAGGAGTCATAAACCAGATTCAGACTCTTAAGTATTTTTTTCCATTTCACAGTCTGTATAAAAGAAGTATTGTGTATCTTGAAGGAAAACATGATTTATTTATTGTTCCATACTTCATTGTTGAGAAAGTGCAAATCATGAATTGTTGATATTTGTATGCCAAATACTAAAAATGTAGGTGCAAGAGGAAAAGTCTAATCAGGCAAGGCAATGTGTTTTGTTTTCAGACTTATTAGACTCAACAGCATGTAGTAAGTTGAATTGCTTTGTGTGTAGATATCATCTCATGTAAAACAGCTCATACATTTCTTAAGTATAATTTTCTCTGCCTTAATGCATACTATACATTCCTCTGCATGTTAGAGTATTGAATATTATATACAATGAAAAGTAATTTGGGAGAAAGGGAGAAACTTGAATTTCTAAGCTTACTCCCAGCATCCTAAATGTTGGTGGTTAAAAAATTTCTGAGAACTTTTATTCTAAATAAATAAATAACTGTTCTAGCTAACCATTGCCAAGACCTTAAATGCTGCTGTAAAAATATTCTCCCAAGAGAAAGTTTATTTTGGGTATAAATATGTACTATACAAGTATGTGCATTGTTTCATATTGACCCATTTCTTATTTTAAAGCAGCAGAACATAAATCAAAAATAATGTTTGGGGGATAACTGAGGTAGGTGCATTTTCAAACTAGTTGGGAAAGTCTCGATTCTTTATGGTCATGTTCTGTTGCCATTTTTTAGTGTTCAGCTCTGCAACACAGTTGTACATCGTATGAGCATACATAGATATAATGTCTAACAGAGTTTGGTCGGTCAAGTCTGCAATTAACTTTACCATTTCTAAAGGGAAAATTAAAATCTCTATACATTATTTACTTTGATTTTTGAATCAAAGGAAGTGAGAGTTCTCTGAAGTGTGGAACGTGAGAATGGAACAATAAAATGCTTTCTGATTGGTTCATATTATTATGTATCTTAAGTTATCTACATATCAGCAATAATTGAATCAAAGGAGTACAAATCCTGTTTCGGCTTTAGACCAATGCATTAATTTTTTTTACATGATCTGGATTTTAAATAATCTTTTTTTTCATAAGCTAGTTTGAAGAGGCAGTTTCATGTAGATTTTAGACCAGCAATGCTGCCAAATGAAGCACTGTTTACTGACGGATACTTCTGGTTGTTCATTCCTCCCTTTGTACCTTCACTCCTCTTTTGCCAGCCTCAGCATTTGTGTTGCTGTGTGGTGAAGAGGCCCAGGAAACAGGTCCATCACCTCCCCAACACAGTAACCTGCATCAGGTCTTACTGGTGTCCATGCAAAGTCTTGTGCTAGAAGAAGTGTGCTTGGAAAAGTGCAGCCCGGGTTGCAAGGACAAGGAATACTCAATGCTTTTGTAGCATTACTGAGTTACCTGCTTTAAAGCATATGTAAAATTGTAATCTGAAGTCAAAGGTTTTCAATTTTTAGTGGTAACAACATGCAGAGTTGATTAGAATACACTCAATTCAAGTTGGTGCAAGCTGTTCACAACTCCATGGAGCTGGCAGTGTCCCGACAGAACACAAAATAATTGCCTTTGTGGATTTATCCATTTTAAAATATATACTGGTTTCCTGAAATATCTACTAGATACTTAATGTGTAACTATGGAAAATTATAGTCTCATAAATGAGTGATTACATATCTTAGAAGAAAATTTGATACATGCAGTTTCCCGTAAATTATATTTTCACTTCCAGACTTAGTAGGTACATTTTTTTTCTTCTCATCTGTTTGACTAAGGCTTCGGACAGATGTTTGTTTAGAGCATGGTCAGATGTGTTGCTTCTGATCCAGCTGCCCCCTCAGATCTGCCAACATAACAGCACATTTAATTGCTCCCTAACCTGGTCTTGACATGCTAAAACCAGAAACAAAAGCCCCCCAAGAACTATAAAAGAGGTGTTTAAGCTCAGCTGCATTCATTTTGACAGAGCCAGGTCAGGGAGCAGCTATGCATGCAATTATGCTGGCAGGTCTGAGGGCTGGTAACCACCACACTTTGGGCAGTGATGCGCAGATGGGGCCAAACTGGAAAGGTAGTCACTTAACCTGGTTAAATGAGGAGTAAAGCTGCTGTGGCATGCTATGCCCTTAAACCAGCTGAACTTCTGGCTACTGCGCTTCTGTCTTTCCTGTACTCACTTACATAGTCCTCCCTTTCTCCTGTGTTGGTTCAGGTGCTCATCTGATCCCAAGTGGAGTTATTTTGCTTCTCTGTGTGAGCAAAAAGGTATTTGCTTAAGGCAGAGAGACAGGCAAATTGTCTGGGAGTAGGAATGGGGCAGCTGAAAGCTGATAGGTTGTAGGTTCAGTATCTATGGAACCTACAGCCACAATCATGCCTGGAGCAGCTAGCTATGGCAATGTAAGACCCTGTCTGCTGATAGGTGTTTCCAAAAAATAGAATTATCAGTAGGTAACAAGCCTGAAGAGACAGAGTCTACTCACTTCCCCATTTTTCCCACTCTCCAAGTAGCACTAGGTAGTTACATATGTCATAGAGCACCTTCCTGACTTCACTGTCCCATACACACCATTAATTGTTCCCACATTTTGCCAAAGGTCTCTGCCCTTACGGCTCTATCAGAGGAACAGGTTTTGAAATAACTCACTAATCTTCTGTAGGTAAAGCAGTCAGAGCAGGATGAACAATTTCTGTAAGGGAGTAGTGCTGTGCAGCAGGATCTGGTAGGATTTTTGTCAGGCAAACCTGACCCTGGAAGTGGATTTTTGAAATTGGTTTAGTTAAGATCATGGCAGTAACTGTTTTACCTGAACAGTTTCTGTTTGGTCTAATTACTGAGGCTGTTTTAAATTCTCGTTTGCATTGATTTTTATCATTTGCAGTTCACTGGTGAATCCTTCCCAGGCACATTAGTAGCATTATCTTCAGAGATTTAAACTGCAGAATTTTGGTACTCTGGGTCCCTTTGTTTGAAGGAGGCTGAAGAGCACAGACCTGGGCATAGCTGTTCGGTAGAGCACAGGAGTACTGGTGAGCAGCTCTAGGCAGTGCTACTTTTTGGTGGTGAATAAGGAAAGTTCTGGGTCAGAATTTAAAGCTCTGAAGTTTCTAATAAAATGTCATATAAATTACCTCACATTAAAAGGAAGGATTTGGGAGAGTGGTGGGATATTTTCAAACTAGTTGACTGAAACAACTGATAGTTTATACTTACCATAATGTTCTAGAGATTGCTGTATTTCACACAAATCTATCAGGGATCCAATTTCTCTTTTAGGTTGAAACCTCTTACATGGAACGCATATTTGTCTACATCCTTAGAATTGCATTATTGCATTTTTCTGTTTCTGGCCAGTAAATTACTTGGTGATTGCCCATTCTTAATGCCAGAGCTCAGCTTTGCACCTGACATATCTTTAGAAGCAAAGAGAAGCTGTCAATTTTCAGATATACTTGTGCTCTTCTGTGAAAGTATATACTGTGGACTGAGTTCACCCTTATTGAAAACATGTTTTTAATTAAGTGCAGTAGTCTCTGTAGCTCACAAAATATACCAATTTCTCAAATCCAGTGAAAATTTTTGTTATTCCATGTTTCTGTATTTTGCTTTAAGATAAATTGTGTCAGTTTTCACACATTTTGAAAAAAAAAAATCTCTAAGAAACTGGTTCTGTATAGAGTATGTTTCTGACTAAAGCACGTCTCTGCTAAAAGAATTAAGCTTAAACCAGGATTCCACTAGGTGGAGCACAGGGGTAGCATTTTTAGATCTGGCCAACCTAGTTTCTTGGGTCAAGACTTTGAAGTTATGGAAATTGGGGAAAAATGTCTGTTAATTATTCTGTAAATCAGTATTACATATCTGAAAACAACAGGCTTTCTTTACCACTGTGTATCATGGACAAAAACAACTATCTTTTTAAATGTTCCAGAAGTATGACCAAGGGAATTCAGTATAAATTCTTGTCTAAATATTTTAGCTCGTTTTATCATTTGATATTTCACTGTGCTTTTATAGACCATAGTTTCTTTAGTTGTTCTGAATCCATGTAGAACAATCTGAGTTCGATAGAATAACCTTTTTCTCTTTTCTCATTACTTGTTTGTGTGACCTTTGAGAATATTATAGGTTTGTTCGCAAGTTAACTTAAACTGTAATGCAAATTTGCTCACTTCAGTGGAATGATCAAGTAGGGAAGATGAAAGTCAGATCTTTTAATGGAAGGAGATTCTACCCAAGCAGTTTTATTACACTCCTATGGTGATATTTGTACAAATATTGAAAAATCAAGTCAATTGCCTTTCAGGAGACAACATTGTAGAATCTTCTAGTATTGTGTATCCCAAAGTTACCGGAATAGAATTTACTGCCCAGTGTGCTGGGCAGGTATAAACAGGTATAAAGAAATATGACTTCCATTCTCACAAAAGGAGGAATAAACTTCAATGGCAGAAGCTCAGTTGTACTGAAGGCTTTAAACTAAGCTTTTTAGTCTTGTAAAGCTCAAATGTAATTAAAAGTAACCGAAGAGTTACTACTGTGGATTGTATCACTAAAGGCAGTGGAACTTCTCATGAAAATATTTGTTGTGCTATATTTTTAATTGATTACTTATGTATGAATGAACAAAGATAAACAAGCAACTTCACTTGTTATTTTTCTTTCCAAACCTGTAATTTATTCCACCTACTGTACCTACTGCAAATGAATATTAATGTCATAAATTAAAGGATAAAAAGTTAATTTCAACAGGAATAGGTTTGATGAATAAACGGTCAGCTCTGTCAGGCAAAATATTGAGCAGTACTGTGTACAATACAGCTAGTAGGGATACCTGAGTCACCTGGATTTAACTTCATTTTGCATTTGATATTTTCTTTTCTCCTTGATGAAAACTGGAGGTTTGTATTGTTTAGGCTAACTTGCTGGAGAAGAAAGCTGTACTAAAGAAGAGGAGAGGCTTTGATTCAACTTTTGTGTCTGGTGGGAACATTTTCTCAAAATGTAGGTGCTATTTCCTGTAATCAAGGGCTTTCCAGAACCTGATAATAATTTCCCAGCTGTATCATTCTTGTGAATTATTTTTTAGCCATGGGTTATTTCATGACTGGTTTTGCATATTAAGAATGGGAGAAGAGATCATATTCATCTTGATGATAGAAAACAGGGAATAGGACTCCCACAGCTCCCTCTCCCTTTCCCTCCACCTTGTGGAAAGTTTGGCTTTGTGCTAAAGTGTGAAAAAAGCCTTGACTGCTGTGTGTCAGGCATATTTCAGCTCGATTTGTGTCAACCCTAATAAGTCAGCTGACAAAGTAATAAATTGGGTGTCTGTTCAAGACCTGGCACCTGTACAGGAAATAAAAGGGGATTTCAGTTACAGGAGGTTTGCTTTGTTTTGCAAATGGACCTTTTCTCAAAGGTAGGTTCCTCTACCTCCTTCCTCCATTTATTCTCTTCACTGAAATCGTGTTATCAAAATGTTTATTTCAATTGTGACTGGAGACAGTTTTTCATCTGGAAAAGAAAGCTCTGTTGAGTTTCCTTGAAAATGGAAATCCTTATGCTTTCCACTCTGAAACAAAGCCTTACAGAACATTTAATTATTCATGTATCCTGCTGTTACATAAATGGTCTGAATAATTTCAAGTTATCGAGAAACTGCTTTTGTTCAACATTTTGAAACTTTACATTTGTATAGTTTGAATCAGGCTGGGAAAAACAGAATTTATTTAACTCAGGAAAACTATATTAGCAATATCTCACTATTTTTAATGATAATATAACCTTGTGACCAGGGTGTCTTAACACATTTTGCTCTGTTTCTGACCTCCAAGGATGCAAGTCTGTTACAGCCCTTGAGAGCAGAGCTTTTGTAGGTCCAGATGTAGAGTTGTGTTTTTAGCTCAGGGCACTAGGTCAGTTCCCAGTGTGATGTGAGGTGGTGGCTGCAATAGTGGTAAGAGTTGAGGCAGTTTCCTTGGGGTATTCACTTTTGATACGCAGATCTTTCTCCGTGCTTGGATGAAAGGTGGCAGCTCCTGTCTCTGACCCTTTTCCTTTTTGGTGACGGTCCTGGGCACTGTGGAAAGAAGTTTCCTAAAGGTGTGGTTTCAGGCACTATGGCTGATCTGAGTTGGAGGAAACAAAATAAGACCTTGTATTCTTTGAAATGGGCAGATGTCTTTTCTTGCAGTTGATTTTCCTCCACCTTTTCCCTCCTTCTCTATCCCATAGGGATCTACCATAAGCAGGTCTTCATTTCAACATAGAGAGTTCATCTCCCAGAATTTCCTTCTTGGACTTTTTTAATTAGAGGAAGTGATAATCTGACCCAGTGGAAGGTGAAGGGCGAAACGATTTATTAAAACTAAATAGTAACACCATTGAAAAAGTACGTATGAACTTTAGAAACAAGGAATGAGAACTCTCAAAGTCCAAACAGTTGCGTAAGTGCCCTTTGTGCATAATAAGAAAATTTTCAGCAGTTCAAGATCCAAGAAGATAAATCTATGGAATATATATGATAAGGTTTTCTATAGTCTGTCTACTTTAGGATTTATTACTCCTTATGCAGAAGATTGGACTAGATGAAAAAGCCTTACCTATCCACTTTTATGTCACATTTATGGTTATAATATGTTAATGAGGAAAAAGTTCTTAGTTCTCTTCAGTATTTCCAAGACACAAAAAGGAACTTGAGGGAGAAAAAAGGGGGAATATAAACCTTTAAAACTCCAAGTGAACTTTCAGGATTGTAATTGAATGCAAGCTCTGGCCTTTCCTATCTATCACACTGTAAATTTTTAAAAAATACTTAGCTAAGCACATCTTTCTCCAGCATTGCATAATAATATGATGGATTACTGTAAATTAATTACAGTAATCAGCAAACATTATATGCTGTAGAGTTGTGATTTGAGCATGAACAAGAGAACGTACAACAAATTACATTTATAAAAAAGTGTGTTGCAGGGTTAGCTCAAATTTTACACCTTGGCCTCAGCCTGCGGAAAAAAAAAAAAAAAAAGGACTCGGGGGTGAAATACTGAAAGCTAATCAAAAATGGAGGAAATGTTCCAGGTCACTTATCTTTGGATGTACTGCAAAGGCATTATGTGTTAATAAAAGCAAAAGAATAAAGTAAGAAAACAGTACCTAATAATAACTGATACTCTATGTAGCAAGAGGTGTTTTAAATTTCCTGGTCATTGAAAAGATGTTAAGAAATGCCCATTTCTTTGTGTCTGAATAATATCAGCTCCCTTCTGACCTGTTGTGAAATGGACTCAGCAATTATACTGAACTTTACAGATTCCTCATAAGGTGAATTACAAAAATCTGGTTGGACACATATAATCTCCTTAAAAATATTTATAGAACACAGCTCTTATGAAAATCAAACATGTTCCAGGTGTGTACGGTCCACCTTCAGAGCATAGCCAGTTTGTTTTTGAAGTGGCAGATACACCTGTCCCTGCTAATCAAGAGTTCTTCATGGGTGAACTGCTGAAATGAAATTTCATGGTATTTGTTGTGTCTTGTTTTTGTTCAAGAGGAAAGCTAGTATGGTTATAGTAAAGTTAGGAATGAGTTGTAGGTAAGTGGTCCAGCTGGCTGTGGAAAAGATATTAGTTCTCTTCTTCCTGAGCAACAACTTGCAGTACTTCAGCTGTCATGATAAAATGGTGGATGTGATACTATTATGGTTGCAGGCTATTATTGGGAGCTTGGGATTTTTAGATGACTTTTTTTCTTCTTTTATAGAGAAATTAGCACCACAGAAGCTCAAGGTGTTTTCTTCTAGCCTTATTCAAAACACATATGGGAAGAGGTGCTAATGCCAGAAGTGTAAAAGCTCTGGATGTCTATGCGAAGTTCAGTTATGACATGGTGGATGGCTTATAAGCTGAAAGAACCATACTTGCTGAGGTTCCCTTGTGTTTCAGTGCAGCTACCCAGAAGGACAGGGCATGGCCAGAGTACTTTCAAGGATGTTTTCCAGATGCGTGAAACAAGGCTTTAGGGTGAAGAAGTATATGTCCTTTTGTAGTTTTGCAGATTCAAGTATTTTTGTGCCTGTGCTGTAAACTATATGAAAAATAATCAAGATGGAAAAAGAAAGGGAAAAAAATAAAAGGCAGGCTTTTGGAGGAAATACTTTAGAGAAGAGGTACTGAGACAAGAATGATCAGATGTGGACAGAGATACATGGAGAATCTTTTAGCTGATTTCAATTTAAGGTGAACTTCCAGATGAGACAGAAGGGAAAGAGAAATTAGTCTTCAGCTGAGGCACCGTTTCACAGCTACCTAAGTCAATTGTCACTTGGGCCACCTCAGTGCCTACAACCTCTCAGCTCTCATTTGATGGGTTTAATGCTTCCTGATCCAAAAATACCCAGTAAAATCAAAGCAATTTGTTTGGAGAGTCAGGCTCCTAATTAGTGAAATGAAGTGGTGGGATGTGGAGGGGAGGGTGTGACAACTCAAATTTGTATTAATCAGAGCAGCTGTGAAGAGTTACCACTGAATTTGCCCTACCCATCCCAGAGCTACTTTCTCCCTCTCCTGATCTCAGTGCTGACCCATATTAGGTCACGGATAGCTACTCAGTTCCTGTAGTCCAGGAACTTAGCACCAATAAAAGCTGCTGTCTGGTGGCTTCCCTGTCTTTGCAAATTGATCATCTGCTCTGTCCCTTTCTGGTGACTCTGCCATTTCTCTCTACCGATTGCCCTTCTCCTTTTCAACTGCACTAGGCTTTTTCTCCTCCTGCTGCATTTTTTTTTTCTTTTAAAGTGAAGTGATATGCTGGGCAGATTCAATATCTCGCTGCTCCCAAAAGTCCTGTCCCCTTCCATGTCCTTCCTTATAGTGGAAGTAGTCAAGGTATTCTAATGTTGTACATTAATGTTTGAGCATAATTGCTACTACACTTCAGTCATTTCTGACTTGTTGAGTTAGCAAGGGTGAGTTTCTTGGAAAACAGGAAAACCATAGTACCTGCAGAGCCACGAGTGCTTCAGATGTTGAGCATGGCTAATGGGTGGTGAGTGAGAGCTGGTTTTAGAAACCTTGTAGACATTAAGCAAAGGTTCCACAGAACTCAGTAGCATTATTACTTGGTGAGGTTGCAGAATGTGGGCACTGGTTTTCTGTGTTACAAAAAGACTCCCAGCTGATAATAAGTATATAGTAAAAAGGTTTGGAAATTCAAGCAGACAAAATTATTGATAAAACTTTCTGGATCTCTATTTCAGTGTTTTATTCAGAAGTGTTGACTTAATTAGTTATATCTACGTATGGAATAACTACAGACTCTTTGAACTTCCGTGGGACTCACCATGGACTTGGTATTTGACACTTCTAGGAGTGGACTTTGCATACTACTGCTTTCATCGCATAAGCCATGGTGAGACTTTAAAATTTTTTCATGGTTTAAAATACAAAATATTTCAATTGTCTATTAATAAAATGAGGTATTTGTTTTTGTTTCTAAACATAAATAGCTGCTCTTCTTTCCAAGGGTTATCAAAGACACACTTTGAGCATGGAAAACAGCTTTCACATCATACTCTATATAGCAAACGTAATTTTGTGAAAGAAAGTATAATTTTGAAAGCCGTATCACAAAGGAAGTGATGTATTATAAAAAACCCAGTAAATAAAAGACATACTAAGTATATAAAAATTGGGATTAATACCCTTATATGCCTATATGAAAAATGCAGCAAAGATAACTGTTTCAAAAACATCTGGTGGATGTACAAAATAGAGAGAAGTAAAGAGAAAAGTGTCCAATGTAATGTAGCCTGTATGAATTAGGCCAGCTGTTCCTGTACATATACACGATGAAGATCTAAGAGTATTGATCCCTATGTGTCTGTCTTGTTACGTATTTCTGTTCTGTAGTGACAATGTATTTTTGGTTTAGCCTTTTACATCCAATCTGAAAATGCAATAACACTATCTATCCTAATCGTGGGCCTGAGGTAAAGCCTGTTGCAATGAAATAAGAATCTTCTTGTTCTTTACATGACTTTGGACTGGGCTTCCCAAGGCAGAGCTCCCACTTCTCGCAGAAGCTGTGAGATCTAGTAATGATACTTTATGTAATGTGTTTTCAGAAAGGGAAAATGCTTTGATGCCAATAGTTCAGTGGAATATATGGAAGTAGGTAAGAAAGGAGCCTGTGAGGAGTGGGAGGAAGGGTCCCTCCCAAGTGGAGATGGCAGGTGGGCGTAAGAACAATGCAGGGTGGGTGTAGGGGGACAACAATGGTTGAGGGATGGATCGGGGATGAGGAAGCAGGAGGAGCTGGAACAATGCGTTGGGGGGGCCATCACAGCCAGGAGCTGGGAGCCCTGTGTGGGTGTAAGCGAGACTGGGAATATGCTTCGCAAACAATGACATTAACAGTGCTGGCAGGGCTACAGCCAGAGGCTGAGAACTGGACCAGAGGAGGAGGCTATTCCTGCATTTTAAAATAAAAATAATTGCCTTTGAATGTTAGAAAATCACAATCTTGGCTGTCCCTTCACTGGAGTCAGTGGTAAAATTTTCACCAGCACCGAAGGGAACAGGGTCATCTCTCGGCTCATAAGGCAATTAGACATATTTCTGCTCCTGCAGCAACTTTGCGTTTACTTTTCTCTCTTTTTCTATGTTTTGAGGGGATTGCATACTTTGAAATTAATCTCAATGGGTTTAAAAATTAAAATACAAACCAATTCTATATGTAATGGAGTTTGGGAAACTGTATGAAAATTCTGCTCTTCTCTTTAAGTCAGTGCTGAGCTGTTCCATAAATGTTAATTTACTGTTCTTCAGGTTACAGAAATATTGTTCACTGTCAGATCTGTGCTACTCGGCAGGGAACTGATACAACATTGTCGAAACTCACCCTAAATGGAGATTTTCATTTAACAAACACTCTGGTCAAACAATGATGAAATCCGCAGCGCAGCAACACAGCTGTGAAAGTCAGCTGCATTGGAAGTTGCTGAGGAAATTTAAGTGTGGTTTTAAAAAGTCTTGAAAAATACCTTTGTGTGTTGAGAAGCAAGGGCATTGGAAAAGTCTCTGGTACAAGCAGACAAAACACACCTTTACACTAGAAAGTAACGGCCTAGTGATTCAGGCTTAGATCCTAGAGCAAAGTTAAAAATTTATGGCACACGTATATCCCAGGAAATTCAAGTTGTGTGGATTTATGTGTGGGGATGTAAATAATAGTGCTAATTGTTTCAAACTGAAAAACTGAAATTCAGAAATTCAGATTCATTTTTCAGTTGTTCCTCAATACTTGACATAATGTAGATACAAAGAATTATCATCAATGTAGCTTTTTCTAGGTGTGAGCAATAACTTGATAATTCAATCCCCTGGCCTTTTTACTAACTTCATGTTTTCCATGCAATAATTGAATTTTTCATTCTACTATTTCATAAATAGTCTGAATCATTTCAGATTTTAAAGTTTCTTCTGTAAAAGAAATTCTACTATGCAATATCAATTTTGTAGTCAGGATTTGGGGAGATTTTTTTTTCTCACTATATGCATGTAATAGATATTACCATAAAATGAAATTATGCAGCAACAAAAGGAAGTATTTTTAGGTGTGATCTCATTTTTGCAAGGGATAGAGTTATTCTAAGTATGTGCTTGTATTTTCCATTGTTTGCAGTAGCCACTAAAAGGTTAGAAAATAAGATGTTTCAACACTTATTCCAGCATTCTTCTGGGTCTGATCCAAAAGCCATGGCAATCAACAGGACTACTTAGCCACTGCCTTTTTTTTTTTTTTTGGTGGCATTTTAGTGAATTTATAAGCCAGTGTAACTTTTACCTTTGTTTCAGTAAAAACACCCATTATGCCTGTACTACTGAGAAAAGTAAGCCGGAAAATCACAGGTTTTATTTTAAATATTTTTTTTTATGGAAGGATATGTGTGGATTCGAAGCATTTTTACCAGGTATTTTAATCTTGCATATATGGATTACACTTCAAGTTTCCTCTTCAGGTGCAGAGTCCTTGCAGAGTTGTTCTTGCTAGTAAGGGGGATTTGGTTCTCTCAGAGCAGTGCCGAGCCCCAGCCATGGCGCAGCAAGCCCTTCCCTGCGCCCTGGCCTCTCCTGTTGCAGACAAATGACAACGGCAGTAAGGAATTTGGAGGCTCTGTAAACTAATTTGTTCAGCAGCCACACCTTTTAATCAAGGGAGGAAATCTAGAGAATTCCAGATCCATGCAAAAACAAGGGAGACAGTACTGGTGTGGAGCCCAGATCCTGACTGTGAGGCATTAAGGTGTCTCGTGGCCAATTCTAATGTGGGGGGCTCTGCAAGGCCTGGGGATACCCCTGGCGTGAGCCGGTCCCTCCGTAATGGCTGTGCACTAAACCCTGGCCCCAGTGGGGAATAGTGGGGAGCTGTAAAGCTCTCGTCCTCTGTAAGGGAATGGTTTTTAATCTATGCTTCCCGAAGGATTGCCTCCTGCACAACAGAGTGGATTTCTGTCAGCCAGGGGACCCTCTTCTCCTCTTTCAGCCCCTGGAAGAAGCTGTTCAAGTCTGGCAGCCAATGGGCCTAGAGGGAGGGTCTGTCTCTTTTTAACGGCAGCTTCCAACACCTCTTCTTTTGTTCTCCTTTACTGCTGGGGAATTTCCATTGCTTCAGTGTCCCTCCCCTTAGACATCTTGGGAGAAGTGAGTTTCCTTCGGCAGGGCCAACCTCCGCAGCAGCTGCATTGTTCTGCCTGGGCCCCGGCTGCCGGTGTCAGCCACACGCCCCATTGTCCGCTGGTGGCTTCCAGCCGCCCTGTGGGATACGTGACATGGTCCCTGTCAGCAAAAGGCTGAGCCAATATGAACTGATGGTTTGAGTTACACCAGAGGTCATAAAATAGACCTCAGCTGATGAGTATATTCTCAGCAGATTCCCCAGCTGCTACATAAAATTTTGAGTTAATGGTGTGTCTCTTAGTAATTCTGGGTTTATTTATGGTGGTTGAGAAATGGGCCTTCTGCACCAGGTGTATTCTGGAGCAATAGACTCCCAGCTTCTCAGATTCTCCCACCCCACAGGACTGACCTTTTGGCCAAGGCAGCTTTTGAAGGGTCAGAGGACAAAGAAAGAAACCCTTAAAACTCACTTTATCCTTGTCCTTCAAAAGACCATGCTTCAGACTGTGGCAAAATGTCTCAACTGGGGATGTTGAGTATTTTTTCTTTCTAAGCCTTCCAATAATTGAAAGTTTTATGAACTTTTCATCTCCTGTTTTATAGAATTTTTTTAAAAAAGAGGTTTCTCTTGGCCATGACTTACGTTGCTTCTGCCTCTTCTCCCAGTGAGCATCTTTTGTTACAGTTTCTTCATCAGCGGAGCTGACTTCACAAGTTTCTGGCTGCTCTTTCCTACTCCCTGCTGCAATTCACAGCCCACTCAGTCCTAAAAAAAAAATACTGTGTGTAGAAACCCTGTGCATAAGATGACCGAAACAGTCTATGTCAGAAAACAAGGGATTGTTGCATTTCTTTCTTAATAATTCAACTCAGTTTTCAATGGTCATAGAGGTCAACTTAGGGCGTGGAGCAGGACATTAGCCGGACTTGCTAGCAAAGAATATGTGGGATAAGTGGAGACTTGCAATAGAGCAGACAGAATTTTCTGAGTCAGTGCACAAACATTACTCTATAAGGAACCAGAGTGGATAAATTGGGACAGGTGTCTCAAGATTCCTGCCATAGAAATGACTGGAATGTGCAACAGTAAATGTGCAACCCTGTCCTATTCTTTCTGATCATTATATATGTATTGTGTAGTAATAATCCTAATGTGTTATCACTTTGGACACCAGTGCAATACTGCTTTTACTGTTGCACGAGGAGATGAGTTCAAACTTGTTAGAGGGAAAGACAGCTGGGCTCAAAGTCTGTTCACCATCTTCATTTGCTGATCATTTTTGGAGGATGTATTGAATTCGTATTATTGTGCCATCTTTATTTATCTTACCTATTCCTACCTTTGAAGTGCTTCTTTCATCTGCATTTTATAATGTACTTGTCTGAACTTGGTATATTAGAATGGACTTGTTAAGTAGATTTTATATTAACAATTGATAGTATATGGAAATAATTTTTGGTTTAAAGGGTTTCAGATTTATAGGAAATTCATTATAATAAGATGTCTGACTTTTGTTATTGGAAACATGGTCAGATTCACAAGGTTTTCTTTTCAGGAAAATCTGTATTCCTCTAGAAATAGAGTAAATTACAATGTTCTTTTATATGCTAAGGGGATAAGGTGGAGAGGATGGGATGGTGGTGGGGGTTTTTTTAGGCTTGTCCTTACTTGTGGGAAAATGTCATTGTTTACCTGACTAGAAATTAGGTACCATATTGATTATGCAGTATGAAACAAATTTAATTTCACCCTAGTGAAAGATAGAAAATATTTGGAACTGTCAAGTGACTGGATGAGGCTCTGCTGTTTTTCTTGTCACAGCTTGTGTTGATTGCAAAAGGAATTGATACCAAATGATTAAGAGAAAAATATTATTTTCTTGTGAATTTTACAGAAAAGATTTTTTTGCCGTTCTGCAGTTGTTTTTTCATATTTTTTTAACAGACTTGGGAGAGCAGGATATTAAAATGCTGCCTTTACTTGCCTAACAAAAATAGCAAAAGCAGTAGCTGGTTGTTCTATTTTCTGTTCCATCTTCTGATTGATTCTCGTCTAATACCTGCAGAGAACATAATATGAATTGAAAATAAATAGTTCATGTGATTATGATTAATTTCTTGCCTTCCAAGTTGACTATAAATAAACTATGTATTTTTTTATTTCTATATGCTTGTTTTTAGAACTGTGTATTTTACCTTTCTCTTTTTAGCAGAAAGAGGTCCTTCTTTACTACATGTCTTTTTATTTTCTAAGTGGACGCTGAATTTGTAGAAGACCAAAGTCAATTTTAGCAAACTAAGATGTTGCCGTTCCTTCTCATGTTTAAATGTATATTTTGTTGAGAAGGTTCACCTGAAAACTACCTCAGCTGCAGTGAGGCTTCCTGATATGGAATATCTAGGGTCCCATAAAATTATAGCAGGCTGCTTATATTGTTTTCAGTTTGTTATTGTTCATAATAAGTTCCTGTTGTTTGAAAGACCGATTTCTTGTATACTGGCAAGAATAATACCCTGATATGAGGTGAGGTTGACTCATTTAGTCTGTTAATTTTATTGTGGCACATGCAGATATCACAGCCTCATCCTGTTTTACTTTAGATGCAATGAGATAATAATTAACTTTCTGAAAAATCTTCATGACCTGAAGAGCTCAGAAGATGGAAATAAGAGGGAATCCACAGGAGATTTTTTGCTTGATTTTAATTTCTGAATATCCAAAAGACATTTATGGGTGAATGGATTTTCAAAATATGTGAAATGTCAGAGGTAATTAAGAATGATGATAATAACAAATCTGCCAACAGGTTGGAGGTCAGACAGTGATTGACCATGGAATTTTGTCTCTTTAGAACTGCTGTAGGATGTGCTCTGGAGTGGGAATACAATGTAGTGGAGGATAGGACATGGCTCATTGCTATAGGAGTAGAATTAAACACCATAGTCTGGGTTCAAAACTATACACTTGCGTGATTCTTGTAGGTTTTCTGTAACTGTCTGGTAATTGCTTTTCATTCACAGGATGCTGAGAGAGACATATCTCTGACTGTTATGAATTAGGCCTTGATACAAGTATAAAAGCAATCTTTTTTATTTTTATGATGCCAGAAAATGTATTTCTTAATTATCATGAAATAAGTATTCACGAAAGTGTGAGCTGACACTATTTTGACACAATTTTTGTGCCAAAACTCAGGTGGTAATTCTGTCTTGTCTCTGCACTGTTTATCTTTTCTCAAGCTCCCACCATGAACAGATCTGGCAAACTTCCCAGTACAAAATGAAAAAGAAACTATTCCTCCATTTTCCTTGTTTGTCATCTTATGGTTGGGAAAGTGGCCAGCACAAGGTTAATACTCTTTTTAAGCGTTACTTATTGGTCTGCTTTGAGGATTTACATAATAAATTGGCATTCTTGAGGCTCTCTATATAGGCATGCATTAGTTAGAGGTACCTGTGGGTGTCTAAAGGCTGGAACGTCATCTTTTTTCCTACCTGCAGTGCCTGGGTTTTTCCTTAATGCATAGATTAGGGATAATGCTCTGAATCTGCTTGCACAAAAGCAAGTTTTCAGCCTGCATATTCAGTAGAACATTAGAAAAAGCCATGAAGTGGGAGAAGAAAGTTTGTTATAAATTAGCAGGGGTTGACCATTCAAAAAGTCAGCTGTCTTCACACAGTCATATCCTTGGTTAGTGCTGCCCTCTAGTCTGCACCTGCATTTTAAACAAGGGAAAAAAATAATCCCTTTTTGGTCTGAGTGGAGACTAAGTATGAAAACATCCAACTGACTGTGCAGAGAAACAGTTCATTTGACATATTTTTCCAAGTGTGCTGCTGAAAACCAGTGAAATGGTGCATAACATTTGTATTTCTTAAGGTGTTATAGAACATAAAATGCGAATTATCAAAGTTAGGGAATATGGAAGAGGATAAACTAGTTCTTTTGCAATAGTTCGAAGACTTTATTTTTGTGTAGTTTTACCTGAAAACAATCTTTGAAATGGTTGTGTTATACACTATTTGGCCTCCTAAATATTATAGAACCACCTTCAATCACATGACTGCAGAAGAAATGTTTGAAAGTTCAACTACTCATTCAAGAAAAGCAGTCCAACTATGTCTGTCTTGTCTTCCATTTTTTAGTTAATCTTTTGAATATGTATCTTATACTACAAACTTGTATTTTAAGTGAAAACCCACCTGAGAATATATATTCCTGTTTCCCTTGACTTAATTTTAAGCCTTGTTACTTGCTTCCCCTAAAGGCTTCTTACTAAATTAGAGAGAAGTGTAAAAATGCTCACTAATATCTGTTTCCTGAATAAGTTGCACAAAAATCACTTCATCTAGGCTTATTTTAAACACATCTTTTTCCAAAACCACTTTGACTTTGGAGATGCTACCTCAGTTTGTGATACAGCAGCTTTGCACATTGTCTTCCTAGAGGGCTTTGTCTTGGGCTGGCGGTGTGTTTGAAGAAGGGCAAGGTTCATTTTTATGTCACTTCCATCTTCTACCAAATGCAACAACTGTTTTTAATCCATGATATGAAACTGTGATTGTAAGGAATTAGATTTAGAGTAAAAGCACACATCATATAATTCATCAAACAGCAGCAGTGGTAACTTTCTGTCACTAAGTTTTAAAGTAGAAGCAGAGGCCTAGAGAAATAAAAGGCATTGTTAAAACAGATGGGCCAATATGATGCTTGTGCTTTCTCTATTATGAAAATAAGTCGTTTTTCTCCTCCTGTACCAGTAAAAATTGCCTGGTCATTATTGCTCTGTTCACCAGTCTCTGTAGTTTTAGCATGGAGTAAAAAATGAACAGAATGCTGTATCTCTGCACACACCTTGAAGACCTATGTTACTCTGCAATTTCAAATAGGTCTTTAGAAATTTATTTCCAAACTGAACAAAATTTGGCTTTGGACCTCCTTGTCAGTCTACCTGCAGGGAAGGGTAAGGTGGTTACAGTGACATGTATATGATTGTGTGTCTTGAGGGATGCGGGGTGGGAACGTGGACCCAGCTCTCCTCCTGAGGAGGTGTGCCACTCTTAACGGCTTACCCTCACACTTCTGCTGTTTCTCAGAAGAAATATTGCTAAAATATCCCACTTCTGCAATATTAGGACAAAGGACATATAGAACAGTTTGGGTTGGAAGGGACTTTTAAAGGTCATCTGTTCCAAGCCCTCTGCAGTGAACAGAGACATCAGGTTGCTCAGAGCCTCATTCAACCTGAACTTGAATATTTCCAGGGAAGGAGTCATTCACCAGCTCTCTGGGAAGCCTGTTGCATTATTTTACCAATCTTACCGTAAAAAACAAAAAAACCCCAAAAATGCAGATTTAATTATGAAAGCGCATTACATCATTAGCAGTTTCCCTTGGACCTATGGTTAAAATATATCTGAGTCATGAGCACTTTGCAGCATTCCTATGGGACAAATCACAGTGTGCAAAGTGCCTGCAGTACACATGTAAAATAACATTAAATTATAGAATTTTGAGAAGCTATAATATTAATTTTTGCTCTTTCGTCTTTAAATATGGATATGGTTTTTAAATTAACCACTCTTGTAAAAGGACTTCAACTTCACCAAGCAGGGTTAAGTTGGAAAGCATGAAGCTTGTTCAAAGAAATTACTAAGGAGAAATGCATGCAACCTTAGGTAACCAAAAGACTTCAAAAACCTTGTTTGCATATTTTGATTTTTTTTTTTAATTTCTTGTCTAAAAAATATTGCTAAGCAATTTCAGATTAGATATCAGGATAGAGATGTGGGAAATTTTAAGTCAGCTGTAGCTTTAAATTACTGAACAGTAAGAAAAATTAAAATAGATTCAAAAATTATTCACATTTTCCTTTGCTCAATATGTATCTTTAGTAATAACAATTGAGTCTCTTGGAGTGTTTTTAATCATAGTTAAATTGCCAAGTGTTTTGCAACGGAGATGAGTTTCATTATTCCCCTTTGTAAAAGGACAGAACAAGCAGATAAGACTTTCCTAGTACAGTGACAGAGCAAGGGACAAAATCAAGAACGAGTTCCTCGGTCTGGTACCTTCAGTCCAAAGGTAGTTCTTCCATTACAACAATTCTGCAAGTGGTTTTTTGAGTGAATAATACTTTTCATGTTTTGTGACTATCTAAAGTCTTATTTGCATAAGTTTTGCTATATAGTTGATTCACAAATCAATCTGTGTTCTTGTGATTTGAGTAGTTTCCTCTGGAAGTATGTAATACATATGTATATATGAAGCCTGTTTAAAGATCCAGGATATTTTGAAGCCATTGCAGATATGACTGTGTAATTAATTCAATTGCATATGTATGCTCCCTGTGACTACAGAAGTGTATAGTCACAGAATAAAAACCACAGTCAAAGGTATCCAGGCTGCTTATTTTTACACTTACTGATATCCCAGGGAAAAAGGTAAAAAGCAGTTTATAAAACCTGGACAAAAGAAGGATGTATTTTTTTTTTTTTTTTTTGCTCCCTTGGGATGAATTTCAGCTGAAATAACGGACAGTTTTTGGACTTACTAAAGGAAATGATGAGTGAAGATAAATATCCAGATGTTTTCTGGCCAGATGTGCAAGGTTACGTTTCAGAAAGCATGAGTGCTCTACCTGTGTCTTCGGAGAAGGAAGTTGTAAATACTAAACATGCTAGATTTTATTTCTACAGTTTGGGGGGAAAAAAGGGAGTTCAAAGTAAAAGTTTATTTTGCCTTCAATCTAATGTTTTAAGAACAAATGCAGGTTGAACATGCAAATTTGGACAGCATACAGGTAGGATATTTTAAGTGGCCATTTTATCTGCATGGGTAACTTAGCACCCTTTGTACATTGTTTTTAGTTCAGGGGAGATGCAGCTTATGGAACTGTCTCAATTTTCCAGCAGTAGGAAATAGGTGTGTCAAGTTTCCTATTTTCTCTTCCCATGTTTTGAACTGCTTATTTATGACAACAAAAAATTTAAACCTTGACTTTTTCCCCTCTTTCCCCCACCTACGATAAGTCTTTCCCTTCCCACCTAACATACAGATCTGCTTCTTTTCAAATAAATAGTTGGAAGCGGCTGCCTGCTCATAGAGCAGCACAGCTCATCTCAGCTTGTGGCTTGCTCTCAAACTTGGGAAAAGGAAAGAAATGTCTTGTTAAAGTCAAGTAAATAACCCAGCTGCTAGGCAGTAGGAAAAATATTGGATTTGATCGTGTATTATTCCCATATGGGTGAGATATATTTAAAATTGAAAAGGAAACCAGCTCCCTTAAAACTTAAAGTGACAGATTTGCAGAAATTGGCAGCCAATTTTCGCCTATAATTGTACTTAATGTGGAAGAGATTTTCCTCTGCTGATGAGGGATAAGAGGGTCTTGCCACCATACTAGCAGTGAAGCAGAGAGGCCCCTTCCAGCACGTAAATGTTGCTGGCCAGACCTTTCTTGCCTTCCTTGGGCTAAAGGTCTCCCATGGCCTGAAGGGCCCTGGAGAGGCAAATGAGGGACAGAGCTTGCTCCAGTGCATGGAAGGTGATGAACTCATTTATGTGAACTCCTCACTCCTTTAGGAGCTCTAGGCAAAGTAACATTCAGAGAAGAAGTTGCCGTGGTTCTATCTGTGTAAGTGGGATATGGAAACATTGCTGGGTGTATGGGAGAGCATGGAGAGGGCTGGATGGAGCAGAGAACTGTGGTGGAAAGCAGTAGGCATTGGGGTGGTGTGGAGGAATGTACACAGAGTCAGGGTGAACTTAGGAGGAGCGAAGAAATTTATGGATAGATTTATGACTACTGCATTTCAAAGTTGAGAGATAAAGGCCTGTCCTAAAGAGGCTGTTTGAAGGCTTCCTGCTAATTACAAAATGAGAGTTTGCGCTCTTTTTGTATTAGGCACTAAAAAATCCTAGTTTGGTGTTTTTTGGTAAAATATTATTTTTTTTGTAAAACTGTCCTCTACACTGTTATAAAGGAAAAAGCAAAGGCAAGTGCTAAACAACTGTACTTTTATGTATTCTATGTATATTATTCTTGTATATGTTTTACCCCTTTGGAATGAGCTGAGATTTTTCATTTGCTTATGCTCAATAAAAGGCTGAAATAAAGTTTTTTTTGTTACATACAGATTTATATCTATTAGTCAAGTAATACAAGTATCCCTTGAGAGGTGGGCTACTGAGTGTTAATATAATTGTTGAAAAGTTTCACACATTTTTTAGTTGGGAATAATATCCAATATGTAGTGGATTTTCATGTGAGGTGATAGCACAAAATTTTACATATTAATCAAAATAATTCACAAATCTTACCTCATCTTCCACTCTAGTTGGGATATGGTTACTACACAAATAACTTTAGGACAGGAAGTAAGAATAATACTGTAATTAACTGAAATTGCAGGGGAACTTAGGTAGTCAGAATGTAATTATGCAAAGCAGAATGCAGTCAGGAAGCAGGATTAACTTTCCTGTTCTTTTGAAAAATGCCAGATGATTTCTAATATTTATAAATGGTTTTTACACATCAACTGAATGATGATGCCTGTGACAGGGGAGCTGCCTTTAAAATTATGCTAAGCAGTTGGTTCCTTTCTGACTCAGTGATAAAGATGCTTCCTCCAGAAGCAGCTGTTAAATTTCTTTCTTGCAAGACAGATTTCCTTAACAGTGTCACATCCAAAGATCAGCCCAATCTCTATTAGTTTGTCAGGACTATTTTGATTGCAGTATAGCTGAAGTAAAGTAAAATTGAAAATGACTGAGTAAAACTGTTTTATTTTAGGAAAAAACCCCAGAAGTGCATATGTTATGTCTATGTTATGTCAGACAGTGACATAGGAAATTTCAGTAGGGCGCATAATGGCTCAGTAGTGAAATACACAGTTATCTCTAACTTTCAAAGGATTGCTAGACTCTTGTCTACTTCAGTAGAAAATGTTTACATAACCTGTATCTTTGCTGAAAGTGTTTGCCATGTGGTTCCAAAATAGGACAATAGAGGTAAAAACAGAAATAGACTGTGTCAGAAGAAATAGAAAACAGGAGTAGCTGCTAAATATTGTCAGTTAAAACCCAAATGCAAAAAATGGTTCAGGAAGAAATCCACTGTATGTGTGATTTGTTCCAAAGAAAGTTTTGTAATGCTAGTGGAAACCAAGGTGTTGCAGTCCCCAAGTCTAACTTAGGTTAATGCTCTATTGGCAACAACTTTGAATGCTAGATATTAACACGGTGAAATGGGCCACAGTGTAGTCCTGCTCTACGCTATTGATTGCCATACGCAAACCACAGCAACTTTAATTGGGAACCTGATGTTACTCTGAAGGTAAGTAATGAATTTCACCTTGGATTATTTTATTTATTTTCTTATTATTTATAAAATTGTGTTTGCAATACTTCTAAGGATTTTAAAATTAAATCATTGACTACTGTGTTAAAGTTTGAAACAGGTTCCAGTTGTTAGCTATTTTGAGACTGGTATTTATTTAAAAGTAAAAATTAATGTATTTCTTCTAAATTTCTGTCCATAACTGGAGTAAATATATGGATTCTCTATAATCGACTAGATTGATACACCACATTTACAATAGAATCGCCATTAAATATGTTATTTTGTAAAGGAGAGCATGATGTTGTACTGATTTCAGTATAACATACTTATAATGCTCTAATCTGACACTTCAAGAATATTATTTGCATTGCAAAAAAATTTCTTAGTTTTACACCTAATTCTACCTCATTAACTGAGTTAGTCTATAGGGTAAATCTCAATAAATTCTCTGGCCTCTTAATGATCTTGAGGGATATGTTCTGCTATTGGCGTACACATTTTTATGGAAATAAGATTTCAGTAAACAGTATTGTTTACATTAGATGCCTAAGGGCCAGTTTTTCTGATCAATATCCTGAACACAGAGTCCAGGTGTGACATTTCTGTACCCTGCTTTAGGAAAAGCTAGTGAAAAGTTTCTTCTGCCTTTTTGGATTCCTATAGCGGTGAGGAGATCAGCAGAGAGATACAAAATGTTAATCTTTCATACTCACTAAGTATGTCTGACATCATGAGTGATATTTCTTAGGGAAGTACTTGCCAAGACTGTAAAGAAAATGTTTTTATAGGGAACTGTACTTTGTTCTGACATTTATGCGAGAATACAATTCGCCATGAACCTTTTGGTCTACCTCTTCCTTCAGAGAATAATGAAAGGAGCCTATTCATCCTGGTCTCTTGGAATTTTTGTGGAAAAATAATAGTTCTATTGCACGGGCCCACTCCTCATCTGAAATATGAGTAAGCCCTGGAGCTCAAGCAATCTGTGGCCACTGCATCTTTTTACCAGGACACTGGATTGTTGCTGTTGTTAAAAAGATTGTAGCTAAACCCAGCATCCACAAATGAAATAGATAAAAATACTTTTAAAAGTTCAATGCTGATGGTATAAATGTAATAAAGATCACATTAGAAAATATATGTCATATAACTGTTGTTATTACATTAGATTTAAGATACACTTAGAAATAGCCCTGACTCATTTCGTAGTTGGGGAATATTCCTTTGGGAGCAATGGCAGGATGTTTTCTGTTAACCTCATTTATTTTATTTTAACTAGAAAAGGAAAAAGTTTTTTAGCCAATTTTTTTTCTTTCTCCCTGTAACTAGATAATAAAGTTGTATCTAAAAAAACACTTGCTAGAAAGTGCTGTTATCTGTTTAAAATTTACGGAAACACTGTATTTTAATGGTACAATAACTAATGCTCAATTATAGAGGAATTCCTCCGGAAGAACAAGTCATGACTGCAAGTGCCAAATAAATCTAGTGGTGTGACATGGATAGTAAAATTTCATAACAATAGTAAGCTGAGGGCTATGTTTTCAATGCACATTGTATTGACAGTACTACAGCTGACCCTGCCATATTTCATTTGGTGTGTATGTGAGGTTTAATGTTACTAAATTATTGAGGATTGAACGGGGTAACTCACTGTACATGAGGTGAAGACTCATGAAGATATGTCTGGATTAAGTACTTAAAAGAAAAATTAGTTTCGTGGCTATATGATGGTATATAAAATTTAAGATACCTCAGGTTGTACCTCTAACTGCAATGTTATAACCCAAATGCATGATTATCAAAGTATACCAAAACATTTTTGTGATGCTGTGTAAGAAAAAAAAATATTTAAAAATTGAGAGTGAGTCCAGTGAAGAGAACCCTTTTCGAAATAGGAATATTATCATATGGTATTATTTAAAAGCTGAATTGCCACCGGAAGTCTCCAGGTGTAACACATACGAGAAGAGTAGCAACTTTACTGCTACTATAATTTGCAAGACTGCTCCTGTGACTGCTACTGGAGTTAGTAGGGAAATGGGTAAAATTTTTAGATTCTAAATTCACTCCATGTCCTTGTATTTTGTTATTTTTTACGATAAAGATTCTTAAATCTTAAAAAGTGAACACTTTAATTTTCAGATAATGTGTCTAAGTGCTTATATTTTTACTATACCATAAAAGAGAACAAAGTACTAGTTGCTCTTATTATATATTTACTTTTAAGCTTTGAGAAAAAAATATTATATACCTCTTTTACTGTCACAATTTTTTTTTTTTCACAGAACATTTGGGAAAAATGCACAGCTGACTTCTGAAGGAAGTACATACCTCATTTACATTATGGAAATAGGATGAATTTAAGAACCAAAGTTTTCTTACAATTTCAGATTTTCAGTTAGATGAGACAGTCCTGGCAATATAAAAAATATTTTTTAGTGAAATAAGATTAATTGCTTTTAGGAGTATAAGGGTTTTAGATGAGAGGTTTTCCATTGTTTTAATTTAATAAGTGAATCAGAAACTTTAATTTTCTAGTTTACTGAAGCGATGTCAGGTTTTGTAGAAGCTCGATTTGCAATATATGAATTCCATACAGTGTGCAAAAAATAAGATTATTTTTCACCTTTAAGAAGCTTAAAAAATGAAGAGGTGTTATTCAATTTGCACTTTATTGATTATAGGTGATGTAAGAAAGACATATAAAAGTACCTCAGAAGGAACTCATTATTTACTTGCTGGAAGTATTAATTCCATGGCACAGCACAAGGAGTAGTTACTGCAGTGAATGGCCATTTATTAGTGTCTTGGGATATGGTGATGGCACTGACATTTTAAAAGAACATGTGTAGAATTCAGATTTGGTTTAGCAGAATGTATCTAATGTTCAATCATATATTAATTTTAAAATTAACTCTATAAAAAGTACCAAATCCTATGTTTTAAATTCTGGGTATCAAAATTAATTATCAAGGTATATAAGCCTATGGAAATAGCATAATTTAGAGAGGACACTACGCAAAACTGAATTTAACCGTTTCTATTTTAGCTGAGTTTCTGTATATGTGTGTGTGTGTTGGCAAGGATTGCAATTCGTATTGAGAATTGCAGGTCTATTTGAGAGCTGGTGCGTTTGGACCGTAGGGGAATAACTCTCCTCTAGTTCTATGGATCAAGTGAAAAACCCTTCCAATGTTTGGAGTACCAGTCGCTTTGAAAATCTGAAAATTAGGTGACCTGAAGGAAAAGGTACAACCATAACTGACCCCGGAGAAAGAAACAGGCATAGCAATGAAAGATGTTTCTAATTTGCCTGTTTGTTGGACACGAGACTGTGAACTGTTACAAGGTAAGGACTGAGGAGTGTTGCTGCTGTTTCATGAGAAATTAGGGGGTCATTTGAGTTGGAGCCTCCTTTACATGTGGAAAGGTCAACGGAAATGTTACTGGGGATATGATGAGGCCGGCTTAGGAGGGAGGGCCTTTCCCTTAGTGCCCTGTGACTTGTAATGTACTTTACATCCAACTGTAGTGGAGGATGTGTGGAAAAGTCATCTTTGCAGGAAGAAATGTTTTTGAACCTGTGCACATTTAATAGATGGCTATTTTTGTATGTTCATGACATGATAAATATATGGAATATTTTCTAGTATATTTACTTGAAAAAAATGAAAACCTTTAGAGACTTTGAGAAGTGAGGCTACTAGGGTAACAAAATGTATTGCTTAATGAAAATACATCTTTAAAGTTGAGTCATACAACTGTTGAATGAAAAACATCTTCTGACAATCAATGTCCCGAAAAAATGAGAGCATCCCTGTGATTTTCTTGGTATGTATATTTGACCTGAGCATCAATTTCTGATATTTTTTAAATAGCTTGCATTTAAGAGAGTACAGTACTATTCTCTCATATCTGAAGGGAATAACCTAAATAATACTTTTTTTCCCGAAGAGACTGAAGTTATTCTCTTACAAAATAACTGTGTTCTGAACTAATTGCTCTTGTGGAATGAACTACTTTTCATGGAGACATCCTTTATCTAGCTGGTTTATTTCTGATGGCGATTGAAAAACAGCTTATTGCAAGCTCTGAGACACTGAAAAAGCAGAATTAGTTTGTGTTAAATTTTGCTGCTCTGGTTTGCAGTATGTAAGATAACTAGTTGCAAATTAGATTAGATAATTCTGCAAAGCATGCGATCACCTACGAAAGTGACACCTAGTGACTGTTATATTGCTTGAAGCAAGAATTAGTCTATTCACCAAGTGAAGAAAGAATGTATGCCCCCTCTGAAAGCATCATGTGCTGACTGCTTTTTCACTGCCTGTGGAAGAGTTTGACTATAGATTAGAACATGCCTTAAAGCAACCTTCAAAATTTATGTTGCACAGAATCATGATCAGGCTTTTGGGAATGGTTGTAATTAATGAAGGCAGATACATAATTGCTAATACTATCTTTGTAAAGGTAAACTGATTCAAAAATCATTTCTGTATGTATGAAATGGGTCAAACGAGAGAAAACTATAGTTTTGTATACAGCATGAATGTTCTTTTACGAGTGCCACAGTATTGCTTGATAGCAACTTATGCATATATTTTTGAATGAAAGACTTTTCCAATTGCTCAGTGTTCCAAATGAGTTTATTATGAAGTACTAAAGTGCCATCAATGTCCTCTTTGAGCAAAATAACAGCTCTTGTTGAGGGATCTTTGTTAATTCAACTTGCTTCCTTACTGTTACAATTGTCCCTCATGTGAAGGATTTGCTTCATTGATCTACTGTCCCACTGGCCAAAAAAAATAAAACAAACCAAAACCCGAGCCAGGAAATTCTAATTTAAGACAGGTTAAGTCCCACTTCTGTACACAGTAAATGGACATGACAGGGACAAAATCTTCATTCGTTCTATCTTGTTAAACTTTGGAAGCGGTAGTCTTCAGTTTAATCAAGGCTCTGTCCTCCAGCTGGATTTGTGAAAGGAAATGCTCCCACACAGAGCTGATTGAAATTAATGCTTTTTTTTATGTGAGTATGTTGTACCTATCTAGATCTTATGGCTCTTTGTACAGTGAGTACAGTTGACTAGTCAGGAGTATATTATACGAGTGAACAGTTTAGTCTGTGATGTCTCAATGCCCTGTCATATTACAGACTTCTATTTATCATTTAAATACTTTGAGCTGTATAGTGTTTGAGGTTTCTTTGTTGTTGATTTCTGTATTCATTTTGAAACCTAATTTAAATTCCTTATACCTTTTGCTTCAAATAACCAACCAATGCTCCTTACACATTGTGCACTTTGTTTTAGAGAATATTCCTTTTTTATTGGTAATTGCACAGCAGATTATTATGTGGTGGGAAAAAAAAAAAAAAAACCATTCTTTTCCTAAGGCAGAAACCCAAGTTCCTGTCTGTTTTGCGGATGTTAAAAATCCCTTGACACTCAAAGAAGAAGAGTGGGAGTATTAACTCTCAGGAACCCTTGGCTGAGTATCCATGAAAAGAGTCTTTCTCCTCCCAGCACAGGGGACTAAACTTGTTAGGAATGCTTACTGTGAAAGAAACATTTTATGTAATATTAATAAATAAAATAAATTTAAGAGCATTTTCTTAAGGAGGAAGAGAAGATTGGGAACAAGTTCATCTTTTTAGTTTATTAAGAAATATGCAGAGGAAGACAGATTATCTGAGAATTTGTCCAACCTTATAAGCATGAACAATTTTGGGGAAAATGACTGTAAAACTAATTTTCCCTACCTATTTTTAGTATTTTCAAATATTCTTAATATTTGATAACTGCAGTGGGAAAAAAAAAATTTTTTTCCTCTCTTCCAAACCATTTGTGCAATGAATAGACAAAACATTTCAACTGTAAAGATCATAATATCCTTGGAAGTAGCTTTTAACATGGTAGCAAAGAATGTCTTAATTATTAGAAATGACAGGTCTTTTTCAGTCAGTCTACATAATGAAATAATATTAGTGACTGGCACATAAGAATAAAGGGTCTTGCGCTGTAATTCAGTATAATCAGAGCCTCTATAATGCTTTTATTAGTCCACCTTGCAAACTTCTTATGGATTTTGCAGATTTGCAAACTTTTCCGAATATGTAAAGGTATAACCCCACTGGCTCCAAGAGGCAAGACTTTATAAATCTAAAGTGGTTCTTGGAAGTGTGGGTTATCTCGGCTGACACAGGCCTGGCAGGTAGCAGGAGATGGGGCTACTGTGCCTGTGGGAATTACTGGCTGCCCTTGCTAGAGCTGAGGGCTTTGTGTGCACCAGTTGTTAAGACAAACAGGGAAAGCGAGTGCCAAGATAGACCGCCCTGCCGAGCTGCGGATAGATGTTATTATTTTTAAGAAGAAGCCCTCTGGTGATATAACAGGCCTGACCCTGTTAGTAGAGGCTTCATAAATCTTTCTCAAGTGAAAGTTCCTGGCTGTGCAGGTTGGAGGGCAGACAAAAGAATCAAAAGAGCCAGGATGTGAAGTCTCTGTACTGTACATGTGAGGACTGCCTATGGGACTCTGCAATAATACAACAATAGCCAAGATTGCAAGGCACAGCTTCAGTTCATTGCCTGCTTTCAACTGCTTCTAATAACAGTTTTAATTTTAGATTCCTCATAGTCTTCTGCACAAAATCTTAAAACTGTAAGGATTCCTTACCAAGAAAAAAGAATGAAATACCATCAATATCTTAAAAAATTCTCTCATTTCTCTCTTAGCAATATAGTAATAATTAAAGATGGTGATTAGAAAAGAAAATACAAAAAGACAGAGTGACTACAATATAAATATATTCAATTCACTTTGCCTTTCCATGTATGTCCTGTGCTGTGATGAAAAGATCTTCATATAATACCTGTCAACCTACAGGGGTACCTTTTTAATCTTGTTATCATCTGTTAATCATTTTAGTTAAATGCTTTGGAGTGTAGGACTTTCTCAAAGCTGACTGAAGAAGCTTCCTTAGAGCATACTGATGAGATGCCGATCTCATGGTCCAGAATGAAATTGAGAAACTTTCCTTGTTGTTAATACTTGCACCTGTTCAAACATGATATATGTCTATGGAATATACATAGCCTGTCTTACCCTGTCAATACTGAAACCAGAGATCTTGGTGTTTGCCAGCTGTGTATTGGTGACCCTGCAAATGGAATAAATACTTTTCAGGTCCAAAAATGACAAGACTTTGGCCATTTGAGCTAACTGGGCTTATGGTAGCATTTAAGTGCTTTTGCATTGCAGCAGGTATTACAGATTACATAATCCCTAGTTCTGGGCTGTACCTGAAACTTCTTTAATCCATCTGTGCAGTTGTGCATAAAGAGGAACAAGTTGTGTTACACTGGAATCCATACTCCTCGTGCAAGAAGAAAAAGAGGGTGGAGAAGTGAAAGTATAATATTTAGACAAGTATGCAGGGCCAGCTTGAAAGCCATTTGGATTTTATAGGGAGGCTTTTACATTTTTCTACTTGGAGCTGGGACAGAAGCAGAATGTATGTTGGTAGAGTTTATGTGCTGTAGTATTTCTAGGGAAAGTTCTCCTTTATTTGCTATTTTAATATTTCAGCATACCAGCATTCCCCCAAGTGGAAAATTTACATGAGGTGAAACATTATGAAAACAAATGAGTAAGTCTTGATTGGCTTTGCAATTTGTTGGCAAGAGCTTTGATTAAGAGTTTAAATTCACACAGGCTTAATCAAAAAGAAATTAAAATCCTGTAAAAAAGGCTGCTCAGGCTGCTTACAGAAACCAGAATTGTCATCGAGAGCTAATTTTGTGTGTTATATCAAGAACAGGAGAAGGGAATGGAAAATAGAGCACAATGGACAGTTCAAGTGTAATTAATACATGTCTGTCAGTGTACTCACAGAAAATAGGAAAAGTGCTACATGCTGTAGATCTGTGAGCTTGGAGCAATACTGGCCAGGTGGAGGCCCACCCTGATCTGATTGACAGAAAGAGTTACCACCCTTGTGGGTGTAGACTCGCGATGTAAGCTGTGAATGAATGAGGACAGCCCTAGCAACTGATAATGGGTGGACTTCTTGTTCCTCCACAGTAAAGCTGCCCCAGACTTTGTCTCCTTATATTATAACCTGTGCTCTTTATTTCAATAGTTCAGAAAATTCTTACTGTATTTGCTGCAATTTTTTAGGCCACAAAATGGTCGTAACCAAAATCAGACTATATTGCTCTCCTTTTAATTGCATTGCCATTATCAGGAATGCAAGTTCTACGTTGCTGTGCACTTCAATTATACCAGAAAACAAATGGAGAACTAGTCTAGTAAGTTCAAATTGGAAGAAAAAAAGGAAAAAATAGGAAAAAATTGACAGAAAGATTGTCTGCATTAAATATTTAGGCAGTCACACTCTTGTACACAGTATTTTACAGCTTAGCATACAGATGAAATGTGATTTTTAAAGTGAAAGGTAGCATTTCAGGAAAATAATTATTTTGTAAGTGAAGATGGAATTATTTATGGTAGTCATTGGTATTTTATTTTTGTGGCCTCAGCCACCTATTTGGTAGCAGAATTCACAGATGTGTAAATCTGAAAATAATTTAGCCCATTACTCTCATTATAGATTCCCTGACACTCCCGTGGTTTCAAGTTTGTATCACATTTTAAAAATCCAGTTTCTAATGTTTGAACTTAATTATGGAATATTTAAATGGAAAATAAAACCTGATAATTTCAGTAGGAGGATGTTATTACTGGGATAGCTAATCATTTACCTTTTAAGGGTGTCAGCCTTTAATGAAGCTATTTTGTATTTTTGGCAGGCATTTCACAATTGTAATTAAATTTGAAATATGCCAAATGTATGATCCCAATGGATTTTGTGCAGACAATATAGCAATTAGGAAAAAAATCAAGGTCCTACATATTGGCCTGTATGTTGCTGGAATACTGGGATACTGGGAGATCTTTATTTTATCCAGCTACAGACCTCTTCTATTATGGGAAACGTAATCAATAAATTGTGCCCTAGTAACAACTGTTCCAGGTACCACGCCATATTTCTGTATTTCAGTTCCCAACAGAGGTAGAAAGTCTCCATTTTTTATTATACTGAACTGTACTTTTTCTGTATTCAAAGCCGGGTTAGGATTTGTATTCCGATTCATAATGGTTGCAATGACAAAAAAAAAAAATAATAAAAAAATCACTTCTTTCTGCCAAAGGGGAACAAAGCAAGGCATTGAACAGAAACATCCATTTACCCAGTGTTCTCACTTTCTCAGTGTCTGTGGTCCTACTGTAGAATTGCAAATTGTGCAAAATAAACTATATTCTTTTTAAGAAATCTTCATGAGTAAACTACTCAGATAATCATAGTTCCTTAAAAAAGCCAAAGGTGCTTTTGAAAATAACAGCTTAGATGCTTCAACATTGGGGCCTGAAATATATAGACTGATTTAGCCGGAAACAATTGTTCTATACAAATGCCCACAGTCTATATTGTAGGCTGTAGATACCACATATGAATGCCTATACTGTGCATGTGACTCTGCAAAATACATTGACTCTTTAAATCCTGTGAAAACTGGAGATAGCCCATCATCAATTTTCAAGTATAGATTCATTCAGTAAGTGTTCAGAAAATGCCAGGTAGGTCAATTCCAGCTTTGTCAATGAATTTCTTGCAGTTCTCAAGACATTGTTTATGACTGAAGTGGTGAGGTTAGAAGATTGAATCATAAGAGAATGCAGAATAGAATGGCTTTTGATATGCTTTCTATCCAACCTTTAGGTAGTCAGCCTCAAGAGTCGAATGAAGAAAGAGACCATCTTGAGTTAATCAAAGTAATTGCTAGAGATTTAAATACTGTTGCACACAAGTAACTTTTTATTAAAACTGATTTGAAAGAGTCTGCATTTAATATAAAAAGCAGACTTTTCTGCTGGCATGGGAGTGAGAACAGCAGCATGATCTGTGATGACAGCACGTGACATGTCCAGTGTCCTAGGATCCAATAGTTGTTTTGCTTGGCCAGCATCACATAGCAAATTCCATAAGATGTTGTACCCTATTGACTGTGCTGGTGACAAGATCTGAAGTCACTCAGCAGACAGAAAATCAACAGCTATTCAGCATATTGCTTGCATGTGCTTGACTCTACCGTTTTCTGTAAGGTTTATTAGCTGCTTTCATTATTTTTTGTAGTAAGCATTGCACTTTCTGATCCAGGACAAGTTTAGACAGCAATAAAAAGAGATTTTGTGCTGCTTTGTATGGTTTTAACTGTGTTTAAAAGTAGAAGCACATGACTTTTTATTGAGTTGCATTGATTTTAATCTGTTTTCAACAGCTCATCTTGGGTATTTTTTTTAATGGTTTAAAAAAGGTTGTAATTCCAGTGTGAAATTTCCTTCCTAAAGATTGTCAGTGAATTGTTCAGATTATACTGTAAAAGAAGAGATTTCCTGTTTCTTCTTTACTGGCAAAAGTTGGCCTACTGTTTGTTTCTCAATATTTGAAAAAACTGCTCAAATGTCCATGTTTGTTTAAAATAATTTCCAATTTTGTGTACTGGATCTTCTATGCTGCATCTGTGAAAAAGAAACAGAGAACTGGAGTTGAATTCTCAGTCATTAGTGAACAAAATTCCATTTTGAGCTGTACAGTGTAATGTTTTTGTATGGCCCTTACAGCAAGAATATCTCATTACCTCATGAATGATATTAAATATTTCCTCTCAAGGGGACATTTACTTTTCACAGTACCTTTTGAAAATATCAGTATAAAATGAAACTTAAATATTTTTAAATATATCTTTCATTTCAGTGTTTGTTGAAAGAATTTAAACAGATATAACCAATTTCATTATATATCCTGTCTTCATTAACAAATAGTGTGCTCCTACGAAACCGAGAAACATTTTAAAGTACCTTTTCATGAATGACTTTGTCTCCATTCTACTCATCTTTATTTAATTTATGTATAAAAAGCTGCTGTCAAGACTCCCCACCTGGTGTACTGCATGCAGCTCTGGACCACTCAGTACAAGAAAGACATGGACCTGTTGGACTGAGTCCACAGGAGGAACACAAAGTTGATTATAGAGATGGAGCATCGCTCCTAGAAGGAAAGGCTCAATAGAATTGAGGTTGTCCAAGCTGGAGAAGAAAAGGCTCTGGGGTGACCTATTGCAGCCTTTCAATACCTGAAGGGAGCCCACAAGAAAGATGACAGGTAACTATTTTTTTTCCAAGGTCATGTTGTGATAGGACGAAGTGGGAATGACTTCAGACTGAGAGTTTAGATTAGATATTAGGAACGAATTCTTTGTTGTGAGAGTGGTGAGACACTGGAACAGGTTGTCCAGAGAAGCTGTGGGTGCCTCATCCCCGGAAGTGTTCAAAGCCAGGGTGGATGGGGCTGTGAGTAACCTCATCTAGTAGGTGGTGTCCTTCCTGATGATAGGTGTGTTGTAACTTAGGTGATTTTTAAGAAACCATTCTATGGTTATATGATTTCTTTCATCTCTTCTTCCACTGACTCAACATATGAATATTTTGTAGCAATACTTCTATTACTGTTACTTATAGTTGATTTCTTCATAAGGAATGTTTCTAGATGAATAAACCCGTAGTGGTATTCAAAGGAAGAAGTGTGTACCTACATGCAAAACTGAAACCACAGATTATAAATAAGCTGAAAGTGGTTACCCAAAGACAGATATGTACCTGAACAAATATGTATTCAAGGAAATAATAAAAAATTAAAAGCGTGCCAAAGATCAGAGTCAAAGAATCCCTACTGTTACTGTTTGCACTGTAACCTGCGCCTCTTGCCATCATACCAGAGAAGAGCAGGTCAGTTGTCTGTATCCAGCAGGATGACTTACGTACTTTAAGCAGTAGCCTTTCAGGATGAGGGATCCTGCTTTCCCATCTAAGGTACAGATCTTTGGACTGCAGGGAAATGATAAAGCATAAAATAGCATTTGAAAACTGCTTGTTTGACTTATACTTTTGTTGTAAATTTGGAACACTTTATGCACTTCTGGACATCCACGCCTTTCCCTATGAAGTGATGACGGTTATAAAAGCACTCTCTGAACTTCGTGCCTGACTTGTAGGTGTTTATGTGCTCACTGTTGTTAGGATTGTGCTTTTTCTAACTATGTCCAAATGCTATGTATGCTGGGAAAAGCAGGAGTTAAAAGGAAAAGTAAACAGATGACAGAGCTAAGGACGACAGTCCACTCCTCTTGTTTTACAATCCCCAAAAACTAACCCAGTGAGCTGAATTACCCTGCTGAATGTTGTTACCAGTGCCAGAGTGAGCAGGCGTGTGTGTGTGGGTGTGCAGGAGGACAAAGGGGAAGAGGAGTTGAAGAGGGACTTCTGATCATCATTTTGGTTAGAGCAGACAACCAGATGGGCTTTGCCGTGTGGTCTGACTTCTCCCTGGAGCTCCACTACCCTTCCTGCAGAAAAGATTTCCATGCCTCCAGAAGCAAAATGAAGCAGGATTTTCCACTTGGGGTGAATCCAACACAGTTGTCAGTGACAGTGGTAGTGCCTCCAGAATAACAGACTGAAGAAGGGAGAAAAACAGTTGTAAGGGAAGTTGGTTTAAGATCTAGTTTTTATTTCTCATTATCCTATGCTTATTTTGATTCATAATAGAATTAAACTAAGTTGCCTGAGTGGAGTCTGGTTTGCCCGTGAGTAATTTTCTCCCTGTCTATGTCTTGATCCACAAGCCTTTTGTTATATTTTCTCTTCCTTGTCCAGCTGAGGAGGGGAGTGACAGAGAGACTTTGGTAAGCACCTGGCATCCAGACATGGTCAACACAATCCACAAACAAATCATTTTAATTCTGTAGGAGGCAGAATGTTGACTTTTCAATCTAAAATTTTAAGAGGAATAGTCTCTAGCTAGGTCCAGAAAACATCAGCAGATGTGCCCTTAGACATTGTTACCATTTCATTTTCTAAAATTATTTTCTTCTTTACCTCTAAGTGGAGCAGAAGCACTTAGATTATTGACTGTATGTTTGTATTTAAAATGCTTGATATAAAATTAAGCTTAGCAGAATGCAGAAAGTAACCTCTAATAATGCTCAGAAGATGTATAGTAGCCATAATTATTTCACATTTAAAATATATCACTGAAGGATTAAAGAACTGTGAAATAATCCTTTTTTCAGCAGAAAACTCCCAATCATTTTAACACAATGAGCATGTAGCTTTAGTTTTCTTGTATGTATTGTTACTATGTTCATTCCCACAACGTATGAGAAAAGCCTCCTCATAAATTTATAATATGTACTTCTAGTGGGCCATCAGGATAGAATAAATATATCTGTTTTTTGTTAGTGATGTGTCCACTAGCTGTTTGAAAAAATTCATACTATAAAGACACTCAGAAGGGAAGTAACTATTTTATTTCACCCTTTTTTTTTTTTTTCTAATTTAAAGATGAAAAGGAAAGTGCAGCTTCTTCTGTCTGTAATAAATTCAGATTTCTTAGAAAGACACAAAGATTCTTTTGCACTTATCTTTCAATTTTGTGTTTGTAACTCTTCCAAAACACAATTTATCATAAAATATTATTTATACAGAACATAAAAACCTTTCATTTACAATCAAGTACTTGTTATTTCTGAGTAGTCCATGAGAAATATCCTACCTAGGAAGATAGAATCTCTGGTATAGCCATTTGTAAGAACGAAAGGTCTTCTGTTTCAAGCCTCTGCTTTCTTTTATATCACTCCAATCTCTGCTGCTGAAGTCACAAAGTAATGAACATTGTTTGGTGCTGACTAGTGGGATTTGGAAACAGAATGTTATAATCCTTAGAAGACAAAATGAGGGATCAGACTAGAGAAGACTTTGCAAAACACTGTTTGAGTCATTCAGATTTGAGAAGAAAGCTGACACTGTGCTGTCTTACATCAGACAATAGAGCTGGCCTGTGCCACCTCCAGAACTGTGCCCATACAGATGGTACACAAAGGAAGTGTCTTTCTTTTCAAAGCAGCATGAAATTTCAGTTTGCTGTATTTGTACTTCCAGCCTTAAGCTGCATCAGGGGAGGTTTAGGCTAGATATTAGGAAAAACTTTTTCACAGAGAGAGTGATTTCCCATTGGAATGGACTGCCCAGGAAGGTGGTGGAGTCACCATCCCTGGATGTGTTTAAGGAAAGTTTGGATGGCATACTTAATGACATGGTTTAGATGATGGGGTGGTGTTGGGTAGATTGATGTGTTAGGCAGTAGGTTGGACTTGATGATCTCTATGGTCTTTTCTAATCTTGTTAATTCTGTGTGTAAATCTGTGTAAAACAACCAAGTGTTTAATTGCTAATCCAGACTGATTTTACTATTCCACAAAAGGTATCCTGGCTATTTGTGCCAGCCTACAAAATACTTTTTGTGTTTTGACAGAGGAAGTCTGTACTGCACAATCTGCTGAGACAGAAAGCTGAAAAGGTCCAGCTTTAATTTTCCTGGGAATCTCTGGATTTGCATATGTCCTTACAGAAGATCTGGAGGGCTTGGCCAGAAATCCTTACTGTAAGAAGATTCTGGAGGAACAGGGTGTGAAGACAAGGAAGGACTCTTGGGAACGGCAGCATTAGGGTCCTCTGGTCTCTGGTTTCCTACAGCCTGGGGTGCTCTTTTGGAAAAGCCCATTTTCCTAAGTGTCTTCCTCCTTGAACTGCGGTATAAACAGTTTATCTGCTGCTTGATTAGGAAAAAGGCTGCAGCAGGAGATAAAAAAAAAAAAAAAAAAAAAATTCAGGCTTCATTCCATATACAGAGGATTATCTGTGACTTTGGGGAGGACAATGTATGCCCTGCCCTGTTTCCAGGGTGTTTCCAGCCACACCTAGTACTTCTAGAGAAGCCCCAGGAGCACAGTATTTTGCAGGAACAGGATGAACTTACTTGCCAATGTGTGTATTTAGAAACTGATCGCATCGGAAAATCTTGGTCTTGACCTTGGATTACATAGATCTAATTTGAGTATGTATCCATGCAGTCATGTTACCTGTGCATGTATAGCATGTACAGTTCCTGTGAGTTGCATGTATCTAATTCAGGATAAGAAAGACAACACCAAGCCAATGTTGCTATTTTTCTCTTACACAAAACTTAAAATTTTGATAGTGCTGCTTAATTGAATCCAGCTATAGCAAATTTTGCAAACAAAAAGTAAATTTTTCCAGTTCTGTAGACAAGCCCATAGAAACAATGTTGAGAAAGAAAATTGTTCTGGCAAGTTAAAGCATCCTGGATTGCTGTTCTTCACTACAACATACACCCACACAAACTTTGAATTCCTCTGTATCCTGAATTCCTGCTGGCTGCATTTCCAAAGAATCATACTATTTCTAATAAATTAATAAATCAGCCAGCTTTTCCCGCTGAATTCTGAAATAAATGGTGTGACCTTTAGTTACCAGTTTCCAAAATTAATAGATGAATCATAAGAAGAAATACTTTATTTTTGTTTATAATTTAAAAATGTTGGTCCTTGCATTTAAGATCTTTATTATTTTATTTTCATTATTCACAATTTCATTATTATAAATGTGGGAAAAGCTCCTAGTTGGAAAAGAATGCTGCAAACACAAACACAGATCCCAAAGCCAACCTCCATATTGCAATTTTCATATTGCCTTACATCTGGATTGTTTAACTTGCAAACTCAACCATAACAAAAATTATTGATAAAGTTGAATAAATGAAAAGCTTTCATTTGATAGAAAAAAAGGAGTTATGTCAATTCTGATAGGAGCCGTTATTTTTTTCCCCTTCACATAAAGCCCCATCTTTTTTCTTAAAAGAAAAGAAAAGATATGCTAGATTTAGGCTAACTCAGGAAGTTAAACCCTGTTAATGGGAACTCAAGCTCACACAGCTGGTTTGTAATCAGGACTGACTGTACTCCACATTTTCTTGCACATATATCCAGTTTTTTCTTCTTTTAAATGATCTTCTGAACATTGCAGCTGGAACATAGTGATTTTTTCAGTTCATAACTCATACACAGTGATTATCATAGAGAAGGGTAAGTAGAAAAAGGGATTTTTGTATTGGAGATTTTGACTTTTATCTTCCATTAAACATAATTCAGAATTTCTGTACTAATACTTAGATGGAGTAAAATAGGACTAAAAAATAACATAACTCACCTAAAATGACTGTACATATTAAAGTATGCTAAAATCACCAGCATAAAAAATAACAAGTTTAATTTATTCTTGACATAACTCATCTGAATTTAGTAGATGTACTTTGTAGATGATTTTCAGGTCCTGTGCAGAGCCAGAGTTGGACTCGATAATCCTTGTGGGTCCCTTCCAACTTGACATATTCTGTGATTCTCCTTTCATAATTTCTAGTTGGGCAAGTAAGAGTTATACTTGTGGAAATCTTTTCAAACCTGATATGTCTGAAATCCTGTTTATATATTTTGTGCAAATTAACAGAACGTAGTTCATTACAGGTGTCTGAATGTGAGTTCACGTGTCCATGAGCTATGCAAGAATGCATAAAAAGTATGAATCTACAGTTGAACAGTATTTTTTTTAATATGCTTTAACTTAATTTAATAAGTAAACTGTCTAATAGAGCATCCATTACAGGGTGACCTGAACCTTATCCAACAATATTACAGTCTTTGTGAAAAAAAAAAAAAGAAAAAAAAAAAAGAAAAGATTAAATTGATCTAATTTCCATTTTCCATGGTCAAGTTATGGATGGAAAAATTACACAAAAATTCCATTATATCATAACCACCAAGTTATATATTTTCAAGATTGATACTGCCAAGCAGAGATTTGAGTGTTGCCAAAGGTAAACTCCGTCCTGCATGAGTAAAGAATTGGAAGATATACAGGCTGACAAAAAAGGAAAGTTTCTCAGTGAGTTAAGAGTCAAAAACCCCACATACAGATCTGCTGGATAAGTAGGAACTGTGGAGTTATTAACTGAAAGGTTTGATCACATAAATATAACAATGGTGATTATTAGGAAGAAATATAATCAAGAAAAAGATAAAGGAGACATGGATCAATATTAGGGCATATTGAACGCTGTGGGATACAGAGGCAGAGCTTTATGAGCTCATCAATGCTGCAGTTGAATAAATTATTAACAATAAGTGAATTAGTACAGATAAGATCTCCACAGCTGCAGAATAATCTTTCTGTTAACTGCTGATGGATTTGAATGAGTTATTTTGCTAAAGAATGGAAAAATTCCTGACTACTTCAGCTAAATGTATAGCGTGTTACACATAAGTCTTTCAGATTCAGATTCATGGAGTAACTCCTGTGAAGAAAGGTAGCCAGATACCTCCAAAACACCTAGCAGTGGAAGATTGTAGGAAAGTTTATTTTCAAAGGTGAGAACACTAAACATAATGGCATGTACACTGGGCATGAAAGAATGCAAAACTTTTTCCTTTACGGGTTTTCTTAATGCCTTGGTTGGCCTTCCCTTGCTGGGACTCCAAAGTTGTCTGTGAACAAGTTATCTTCTCAGGGAGTTAACTGCTCTGCAAGGTGAAGCTGTTTGTGGAAAATAATAAAAAAATGCCCCTTCCAGGCAGGAAAGACCTCTAAACAAAATGAGCCCTAACTCCTTGTAATAATTGTGTATAAAAAAAGCTTTTCTGCACTTACACTCCTAAACAAGAGTATGCTATCCTGAGAGCTTAAATTCTCCCACTGCCGAAGTGGTCAGATAAATACGAAGAATGATTTAACCATTCTCTCTGTGTGATCCCATTGCCAGTCTGTAAGAGAACGCTGTTAAATATGGGTGGACATTAGATTAGTACATCAAATAAATGCACACTAGAATTTGCTCATTATCTGAAGTTCAAAAAGTGGGGATGTTCAGGATGAAGATGTTCTCAGCAAGTATCTCCCTTTGGTTAGAAACACAATATCTTTTTTAGAATAAGTTTTGCTCACTAGCAGCCTCCTAAAGACATGCAATATGTGATATTAGTGCATCTGTCACTTCCTTTCAATCCCTCAGTTTACAGATTTTTTTAATTTTATACAAGTTCACTGATTTTTGTACTTGATGTGGTTTTGGTGGTGTGTTTTTTGGTGATGGTGGTGTTTTTTGTTTTTTCCAGTTTAACTGCATAGAGGCAGTTAAATAATTTAACAAGGACAATATTATTGTACAATAAACTTGGACAAAATGAATGTCATTGCACCCATGGATGCCTAAAATATTTGTCAGCAAAGCAGCAATCTACGGATGGTACAAATCTGAAGTAATTTGATTTCCAGGTACTGAGTGTGACACCTGATATCTAAACATATTTGTGCAAGATATGAAGCAAGATGGAGAAATGAAAGTATTTCCCTTTTCACCAGCTTTCCTTTTCAGTACTTCAGTCAGGTTGATTGTTTTTTAGAAATCTGAAACTGGTTTGAGCTCACAAAGAGATTGAAATCCATTAGTACTATTGAGTTTGCTTGCCTTCCCACTGTATTGAAGAAAAGGAGTTAAACTTCTGAATCCTACAGAGGCTCAGTTTTCCCAGCTCATTATGAGCATGTGATGTAGGGTCTGAACAGCTTCACCACTTCATAATGCTTTTGCAGTATGGCCCAGTAAGCAGGAAGTAAAAAACCTGAAAGGATGTAAATCCTAAAATACTTGGTACTGTCTATATATTTGACAGCCCTTTCCTTGGGACAGAAATTAGCTGCCTTATTAAAAGCCCCAACAAAACAGAACAAAAAAATGAAAACAAGCCTCCAAAACACTCAAAAACTGCCCCTCCCAAACCCGATTGTTTTCCATTTTACAAACTTATATTTGACTGTATCATATTAAAAATATATCAGTAATTGTCTGATATTACCAATATATTGTCAATTGTCTGTTTAAATATTCATACTTAGATAATGTGATACAGATGACACCTGCTGTTCTTTGAATATGAATTGTTTACTGCCAAACATAGTACCTTATGACATAAAAGCAAATAAAATATCCAAAATGTTTACCTAAATGTTTCATTTCCTCTGCTCATTTTCATGTTGTGCTTCTTGTGTTATAAACATCTTAAGGGTTACAGAAACAGTTCCCAACATGTATGTCTGGTACACATAACATAACAAACATAACATGTGTTTATTATTTACCATTCTTCCTTCAAAATATGTCAAAGCGTTAAGATCATTATTTATATATATATTTATATATATATTATTTATAATGTAACATTGTTAGATTGCTTTTACTTTTAATTTTTTATTTAATTCAACTTGGCTGATTGCAGGGAATGTAAATTGGTTTACACTCGAATGGATTACATTAAATACATGTATTGAACCCTAAAAAAAACTTAAAAAATTACTTCCACTAAGAGTTTTCTTTGTTTATTTAATTGGGTTTTCATCAATTTAAAGAGTTGAGTAAATTTTCTGTTAAACTTTAAAAGGGTTAATTTAGATTTGTATGCTGAGTGTGCATGGATGAGTACTGCTCAAAGGCAACTGCTGGTGTAGCAGCAGGACTATGTTGTGACACAGAAAGTAGATTTTACTATTAGTGGGTTCTAATACTGTACTATTACTAAATGGCCTAATTTTACTATAGCTGACACAATTCTGGTAGTTTTACTTGAGCCTTACCCCTTGGTCCTACTGAATACTGAAAGAAAATCTTCAATTTCAATAGAAATATTCTAAAACATGATATTTCTAGATTTTTGATTTCAATTAGAATGACAAAATTTTAGCAAGTGTGACTCAAGTGCATTATGAATATTATGAAGTCCAAAGTAATATTGCCAGAACAGCAAATTTGTTGGTGCTTTTTAGTCTCATTGATTTAGCGCAATATTTGTGAGTCTTGCCAGAACTGTGTTCCTAATTTCTTAGGGACTGGCCTCCAAGGCAGGATTAATATGTCTAAGAACTACCTTGTGAAGATGGATAAAAATCAAAGCTTGATAAATTTCATCCAACTATTTTTAGTTATATTTTTAGAATTTAATTTTGGTGGATTTTTAGTCTTTTATTATCTGTTATAGTGCAATATGCAAGTTGGTGTTGATAAGTTAATGCCAGGTCACTGCATGGGAATTTTAATTAATTTTCATCATTTAAATATATTTAAACTTTTTAGGAAAATTCTGTCTCATGAATAATACCTTTGGGGGAGTTTTTGAAAATTTTACATCCCAGTCAAAAGCCCCATGCACAGGAAAAAAAAATTGCTCATCTTTTCTGCAGCAGTAACAGCTTTGGCTTATATTAAAATTACAAAAACACCATTAAAACCACAGCACAAAATCTGCTACTGGATTTTATTTGGAAATACAGCCATATGTTCACCATCCCTTGCTGTTATTAAAAAATTATTATTTTAGCAACAACCGTGTTTCCTGATTTTTAGATGAACTTGATTTTGAGTTCTGGATACACAATGAGAATGTCATGCTGAGGGCATTTCAGTATTTTGGGGGTAATTTCTGTGGTGATGAAGACACTTGAAATGTTTAACATAAGGTTTTAATTTTTTGCAGCCAATTTTGCTTTAACGAAGCTCTAGTAAATGCTGATCTTCATTAAGTCAATAGAACTTTGATGCCATGAGTTGTTTTAATTTTTGGTTTATTAAAAAATTATTAAAAAAATCCAGATAGCTGTGCTTTATTTTTTGATGTGCCAAAGTAACATGAAACTCAAAAGTGAGATTGTTCTTTTTTTTATCTGCAAATCTGTTATTGACTTACAACAGTTGTTTATGTGGCTAACAAAGAATCAGAATTCTTGGATGTAGGCAAAATTTGCAATGGATATACTTATCTCTTTTTTCTATAAATTTTCTATAAATTTAATTTAGTTTTGTGGAAAACAGTATTCAGAATTTTAACTTTAAACAATAAAAATGTTTTATACTAGTTTCAGAAGAATATGTTTCTTTCCAATTTGTCTTACCCTTAAAAAATATATTTTAATTTCTAGACTTAGCAACCGTAAAAGCTTAGTACTAAAACCCTTTAAATCTTAAGAGTTTTTCCACATATGCATTCCAATCTAAAGATTTTTTTAATCTTTAACAAAAAAATGATGTTTTAAATAGAGGTTTTGGGATTTTTTTCTAAATTTTAATATCAAAATTAGCTGTGAGAAGGAAACTGATACAATCAGATAATTTCTTGTAAACTGTAAAAGATGGCTAAGATCACTAGGAGAAAGACTGCACCTGTGTGAAGATTAATCTGTTGTCATGGTCTCTGGGAAGGAAATAAATCTAAATGGAAGGCAGAAAACAAAGTCACATTTCTTTTTCCATCCATCTTTAAATATATCAGTAGAATCTGGACTTCAGTTTGATCTTTAAAATTGAAACCAGGTTCAGTAGAGTACAGTGAAGTGAGACTTTCAAAACAGCAGTAAAAGCAGCTGTTGAATCTCCAATGTAAGTGTAGTAAAGTGATGTCTCTAAACGTGTTAAATCCGACTGAAGAACAGATCAGAAAGTTACTTAACAAAAAGTTATATTAAAGTAAGAAGAGAGTGAATTATTTAAAGATAAATATTGAAACTCTTCTTCCTGTATGTGAGGAACACCTACAAAGTGAATCAGATTTATATTAGCATGCTATATGTGCCATGATCTTTGTCACTAGCTTAATTAAAACATCCTCCTGAACCCACTGTGGAACATTTCCTGCTTATACAAACTTTGGTGCTGCCATGGCTTAGGTGTGTGTCTGCCTTTCAGTCTTAAAGGCAACCTAAATGATTCTATGCCATCAATACTGACGTGGTGTGAAGTCAGGTGATTACATTCGGTTTCTAGAAGGGAGGGACTGTTTCTTTGTTCTTGATTCACTTGTCTCATAACTTCCAGTCTCATTCACTGAGAGCTGTCTCTGAAGGGAGCAGCCCTGTTCCCCCGTTCTCTGTCAACCAGCACTCATTGCTTCCCCCAGTTGTGTAGGCCACTGATGGAATTATATAAATCCAGAAACACAACCTCTGCCACACCATCTCATTCTCCTCTCTTCACATCCTCCCCTCGAATTTTCTTCCCTTTTAAGTCCAGCTGCAATCTCACCCTGACTGCTTTGTTGCTCATGTGTGCATCAGCCTTGAACTGATCCATTACTAATCCATTATATTGACAAGGAAAAGGGTATTTTTCGTTTTTCATTGGGGTAAGATCCAGAGATACGGGAAATCTTGAACTACAGGTAGTTACCCTTATAGTTACCCTTATTAACATCTCTGAATCCTCTTATCAAGCTAAAACTGTACATGTAACAACCTTCAACACTCTTGTAGGAAATAAATGGAAGATTCTTTAGTTTATTTTTTATATCTATTGCATTGTGTTGTCTTTTTTTGTATGAAATGAACAGAGAATAAGATTTCAGTTAAAGATTACTGACTAGAAAAAAGTCACAACATCTCTATGGTAAATTTCATTTTTATTGAAGAAGCATAAATACTTTCCTAAAGTGATCAATGACCATTTAATTTGTATACATCTAATATTAAAACTTGGGGCCCTTATGCATGCTTTAGTACTTACTATAAGTCTGCACAATCCTGCAGAATGCTAGTCACTGGAGTGATTCATGTTAGCAGATAATTTATGCTTTTTACTTAATCTTGCCGTCCAGGGGCAAACATGGTTGATCAGCTGGTTACCAGTATGGCTTCTTAATATATATGTGGTTAATCAGCCTGTAAGTGCTCTTTACTTTTAAGGATTTCTTTGTTCTTAAGTTACATCCCCTAGCCTCTTTCCATCATGGCTCCCTCAGCACTACTGAAGCTAGACATAGTAAAAGCATGGATGATGCTTTTTTATAAAGAATTTGATTTATCCCTTCTGCTCGCCCCTTGAAACTTCTCTCTTATGACCTCAACATTTCATTCAATCAAGTCCTATAAAATTCTGTTTGTGGGAAGTACTTTTTATGAGAGAACAAAATATTCTTTTCCTTGGTTTTGGTCATTGTCTTCACAATGTGGTAGATTTGGATGCACAGATGTATTTCGAGCTGAGAATTTTTCATGGCAGTTATGTAGGGCTGCCTTAATCACAGTTGGCTTTCTCAGCTGTCCCTTGGCTGTGACCTATGACATCTTCACTCCTTTACTTCTAAACCCATTTCCTAATAGAACCCAGCAGATCTTCTGTATGATAAATTGTAATTCTGGGTTGCAGCTGTAGACCTCATCAGGTGTGCGGTGTGTTCTGGGACTTATTCATTAATCCAAAGTAGTGGCCAGTGGCAATTCCCTACATGCACACTTCAAGATTTAAAGTTCAATTGTGATGAAAACTGGCCTAGTAAAACAGGCTATGAGTAGGATCCATGTTCACAGTCAGTCATCTCTGCCGGTACACCAATGGACGACTGTACTGCAGAGGGGATGTCATTACATAATATATACCAACATATTTATAAACATATTTACAAAGTATGGCATTCTTATAAATGCAAAACCTTATGACAATGTTGCTCAGATTTCTCGATTTTATGTTTGTATAATTTTGTCTTCAAATAAGCCAACCTGCTAAGAGCTCAAAATTGAAATCTTACTGTGAGCTGTACATAACCAAATGTCTCTTCTGTATTTTAAATGATTTTGTACTGATCTTCTGGGCTGAAGAAGCATCAAATCCATCTTTACATGCAGAGTGTTAGAGTGAATAGCTGACAGACAGAGGAGCATTCTTTGGTGAGAGCTTTACTATCAGTAAAAGATGGCCATGAATACAAGGCGGTGCTTATCGACCATGCTCTGACTCCCATATTTGTCATTTGAGGTCATAGCAACTGGCCTAACTCTAAGCCAGTTTCCTGTGAGGTTGTTGAGGTAGAGCAAACTGTATCTGGGAAAATCAGCAGCAATGCATAAACTAAGGCTGGTGTGTTACTGTCACATGCCCTAAAGCTGTAGTTTGGCCAGTCCGATGACCTGGTTGACACCTAGAGATCAAAATACCAGGCATCACAGTGAAAGGATAACTTTTATAGATTGGGATGCATGTTTGGTGGGAAACAAAAGCCAGAAATTTCAGGGCAGAGCAGATGTATTTCTCAATAATAATTTCATTCATCTTTTCTAGTGCAACTGGAGATTAGTCAGTAGGTTAATTTTTCTTGTCCAGACTTCCTCTAATATTTTGACATATAAAAAAAAGTTATGAGGAAAACCAATTTTTTTAGTAATCTGCCATCAGCAAATTTTTTTTTCTATCCAGAAATAAAAAATTTGTGCAGTATGTTTGTGAAAGTGACTAGGAACAATCTTCTGGATTTTTGTGGTTGCTGATCATCTTGATTTATCCAAGAATGCAATGCAGATGTTTGTCTTGCGTGGTTCACTCTTAAAGATTCAAGAAAACCACTCCACCTGTAGATTTCATAGTGTGTACTACTTGAGTAATAAGGCTGGAAATTTATATGTAAGCTCTTAATATCCATAGGACACCAAAAGTGTGAAATTTTTCTGTAGTTTTAGCCCAAGAAAGTTTATTTATGGTCTCTTGAGAGTTCCTGTGTTTCACAGGCTTTGTTATGTCTCCAGTATTCAGAATGATGATGTACGAGCATTTTGCTCTTCTCTGCTGCATTAAAACGGGAAGAGAGAGTAGTATACAATGAACATCTTCATTAAGTTGTGCAAGGGCAAAATAGAATCTGCATAACTGAACATCTGTATATACAATACACTTAGAAAACATTCAGTCAGATGATCACATAGGGATTATGGCTGCAGCCTTCAGAAGAAACTCCTCCAAACTACCTCTCAGTATACTTTGCTGCATAGTAAAGGCTATCAAGATTGTACATGGTGCAAAATAAAAATAGCATTTTTGAATCTCTATGATTCTGATTGAACAAAACACTTAAAGCGCACAAATAATCACACCTCCATGTGATCAGGTTCCAGATTAATGAGATCCTTAAGATACAACTGCTCATCTGACTTTCCTTGAAATGTGAGAATGCTGGAATATTACAAAGTCTTCCAACCTCTGTAGTTCTGCTTCATCACAACAGTGGTAATATCTAAATTAGAACAAAAAATATTTGAATGCAGATACCTAAAAACTTTGAAATGTGTCAAAAACCCTGTATTGCCTCCCTGTTCTATCATTCCAGATAGAGGTGCAACTGCAAGAAGCTTATAGTGACGTCCTGATTTGAATAATAACACTCAAGGGTTATTTTTTCTGTGCTGCTTGGAAAGGCTCCTTCTTTCCATTGCCTTTAGCTATGCTTACTCCACTTGTCATTCCATTGACAGGCCAGCCTAGTGTGTTTAAAGAAAATGTGCTGTGTGCTGTCACTATAAATGGTAAACAAACCAGCCAAAAACCCATACCACGTGGAAATGAAAATGCTTGCATGTCTGCAGGATCAAGATGAAGAAAATTTGTGAAAAAATATCGTTAAAGGTGTTCTGGAACTATGCGATATACTGGGAGCCATAATATATTTTGAGTTTCAAACTCTTCCTTCAGCATTCTTCTGAAATAATAACAAGGAAGTGAAGCAATAATCGATGAGTATCAGTAGTTGACAGATGTACCATGTTCAATACCTGCTTTAATAATGATATGTGAAGAATAGGTATAGATACCTACAGATTTTTGTAGTTTCTCATAAAGCTCCTAGTAGATCTGAACTGGAATTTGCAGTTCTTCATGTGACTTCATGCTCTTGCAGCTGGAGTGCTTGAAGATCTCAGACTCTATTTGACTAAGATGACATTTAAAAATGTAAATAGACATAAATGCAGAATAGTTTCTAAAGTTTTATAAAATGTATGATAGGCAGAGTTTGCTATGTCTAGAATATTATTATGTATGATATCAAATTACAGTAGAGAGAGTGTAATTTTGGAAAGTATGGATGTTGAGCGGATTGTTCTGAAGTCTGGTAAATCTTGTCACTCATTTGTTAGCTTTTCGACTAAATTATTAGAGTCTTTACAGCATCAAAATATACACCACAACTGGTAATATTTGCTTTGCTAACAGTAATTTAGATCTCGTGTCATGGAAAAGCCACTGTCATATTAGTCCAAAATAAGTTGTAGCTTACACGTGAAGATTTCTTGTATAGTTTCAAAATAATTAAATAAATTAATGCAAATTGGGAGCTTGGAGATGTTATTTTTTTTCATGCACCTGCAAATTACCTTTCTGAATTTAAATTTATAGACTCTGAACTGTGACCTATGTTAAATGAAGGAGAGATTTAGACATGGATGGTGCAGTTGTAGATTAGTGTGTCATGCAATCTATGTGACTACAGGCTAGTCATGCCCATTAGTTTTCCTTAAAAATTTCATCTTTTAATGCAGGAAATATGGTTTGCCTTTAGATTTTGTTTGTATTTAGTAGCTCTTAATCCTCTAGATTAGGTTTTCAGGGTTTTGCTTGATTTTTCTTTCCCCTTTTATATGGTTTGCTACGTAATTGGTGTTGTAAAAGGAAAAACTTCTGTTACACCTACCAGTTTCTCCTCTGGGTAGGCAGCATTGTAAATTATTAAATACAACTACAGACAGTGTCATGATAAGTTTTAATGTGACAGTGAAGTGAGAGCATTGATCTTATGTAATTTGAGTCAGAAAAATCTGAACAGGTAAACTATTTGTAACTTCTTACAGCTGAGTAGGAACATAAGTAATATTAGTAACAGAAAAAAGGCCATCTGGTCCAGCTTGCCTGAGTTTGTTTGACTGGTTGATCATAATCTCAACCACCTGCTTTTCCACTGAGCTCTACTTTACCAGCCCTATCCTATTCCAGAAACAAATGTATCTGTCTCTTGTACACCTTTATAAATCTTTCCTTATAACTTTGAATATTCAGACCTTATGTGGTCTTATGGCACAGGAGATCCACAAAGTCTCAAAAGAGATCAGAACTAGTAGGTTCTGTATGCTCAACAAATGCACAGAAAGAAGAGCTCTTGAACTAAGAATTAGGTGAACATCTACATGATGATATAACTGCCTCAGCAATTATGAAATGCATATATTTGTCTTGCATTTAGATTGGAAAACAGACACCTGTACTATTTATAATCTGTACTGACATCCTGCTAAAACATTATTTTATCCGAGTTGTATTGAGGCACTACTGTAATTCTTTCAATTTTGGAGGGGAAATAAGGAAAGTATTTATTACTCTTGAACTACGGTTCCTTTTGCTAGTAGCAGAGGGAGCTTAACAACAGTCCCATGAAGTAAAATTTTGATTCTATAAATTAAAGAACAAAGAATTTACTATTCTGCCCATGTCTTTCAATTCTCACTCGCTTTATCAAATGTGCTGTTTCTCTGTGGCAATGGTTAAATAATTGAGCATGTGATTTAAATGGGATAAATATTAGCTAAACAAAACAATGTTTTGATCTGTTTCTGCAAAATCATGTCAACATTTATATCCTTCAAGTCTTTTATAAACATGTGTGAATTTACTGTCCCAATGTGTTTCAGCAACTAAATCTTAATAAGGTTTACTTGAGTTTCTACAATCTCCCTCCCCCTCTTTTTTTTTTTTTTAATTCTTTTCTCCTGCTTCTCTCTGCTTGGTGGTGAAATAAGGAAGGTTCCTGTGCTATAGTCACTGTCTTTGATGATGTGGTACTAGAACCTGTAAGTTACGCTTCTTTGATTATCTAGGTTCTGATTCCCTAGTGTAAGCTCCTAGCACTTCCTCAGGGGTTTTAGCTAAAGAATATTCTTAGCCTGGACTGGTACAGTTGTGCTCTGTCTCCTTCTGGCCATTTTTTCACTACCTCTGAGTGTCTCTTGGCTGGGAAGCTGATAAAAAAGACTTCACCAGTTGCTGAGGCCTTTTATCAAAGACTGTAAGTTAGCACTGAGATGAATATGGGATAGTTATTCAATTTACAAGTTTTGAAAGCTCCCATGCTGGGTATAAGGATAATATATACTGGCCTGCATATGAAATATCCTACAAAATTATACAGAAATGCTTACTTTTTGATATGTCTTAACACACTGTAAAACTTTGTACTTACAAGTATGTTTTCCATAAAAAAATCAACACTTTTCAGATAAAGCAAGATCTTCTGTTTCCCTCTCCTTCACTACTAATAGTAGGAGGAGATTGGCTGTGAAGCAGCAGGATTTTTTTTATAGACTAGGGTCACGTTTGGCAGAATTTGCCTAAAGAAACCAACAGCACACTAATTTTGGGTCAGTTCTTCTGTCTATCAGTGGATTTTAACCAAAAATCTCAAAGCAGCAAAAACTCCTCCTATATTTATATTGAAAATAAAATACCATCCTCTGGTCAGATAATAATGACACTTTATAAAATAGAGGACCCAGTTTCTATAAAGCAGATCTGTTTCCTATATACAATTTTAGTGGTTGAGGTAAGTCTGCAGTCTAGTATCCTGCACTTCATAGCTTTAATGCTGATTTTTGTGTGTTTGGAAAGTACAACAGATGCGTCCTTATTAAGCTTTCAGTTCTTAGCTTGTTTTATAGCTTAGAGCAAACAAATAAATGATAAAAAAAATTACTAATTTACAGTGTCATGTGTTAAAATGTTGAAATTAATAGTCAATTAATAATTAATAGTTAAAAATCATTCTTTTCCATAGTTGTTACTTTCTGTCTCTGAAATCCTTTTCTTTCTGTTACCTCTGGTACTAATTATCCAGCCACTAGCTGTTGGCCTTTAAAGTCATAAAATACAACATCATTCAGAAGACATGTGGCTGCAAAACCCAGTAAGCATGTAGGAGGAGCGCCTTTACAGGTCAAGTGTTATAGCTGCTCTTTGACAAATCAGTCTGAATTAGCATCATAGGAGTCTGATGGTATTCCTGCTCCCCCGCACCTCTGGCTTCATCTATTTGTTGCTGGTGTTGCCAGCCATTGCTTTGCCCTCTCAGACCTGCAGTCTGTTTCAGTGTTTGCTTATAGTGCTGGAGTACCTTTGGCCCTGCAAACATCACTGACGGAATTTATAGCACACACTGAAATGAGCTCTGTATCTGTAACTCTACTGTGTGTGGCTTCAGCTGTCTTCAGCTAGTAATCATTTATCAATATTTTGTGGAAAGAGGAAATGGAATATAAAGTAATTCCTCTGACTGATGATTGAAGTTCAGGAGATAGCACTAGTCACAATGGGCTCTCAAATAAAAGGCTTTCTTAAATGCTATTTCATGCCTTTTGGCTAAATGTGGTCATGCTGCTGGTACCTGTATTCCCAGGGATGGTTCCAATGTAAACACCTAAATACCTAGTCCTAATTTAGGCATATGTCAGTTCCCTGCTGAACAGAGACAAGGTTGGGAATAGTGGGAGAGAAAATACTGAGGATATCATTCTGGTGCTAGAGGCATCCTCTGTATAATCCTAGCTGACGCACTTAAGAGTGGGCTTTACCAGATGGTTCCCAGCTTGATGGCAAGCTTGTATGTATGTCCCTTTTCTTGTTCGCGTTTAAGTTGAGGCTGCCTGCTTTGACAATTGCCTGTGTTCTGCTCTCTTTATCTAATCTTTCTGTCTAAATGTCTTCCATGTCCTTCTTGTTAGAATGATCAATGGAAAAGGCTATTAAAGTTTCAGCATGCTTAGTAATGTCCAGAGCCAATCTGTTGTATGACAGATGCAATGAGAGGTAATTATTTGATGGACACAGAGGATATATGGTCAACTATGTGCTTTTAGGAATGAGAGTATAATATAGGTACTGACAACACTGGTCCAAATGCAGTTTGTGGAAGTGCAGGTTTCTTTTTGTACACATCAAATATGTGAAAATAAACTGTATGGCTAGCACATACAATGGAGCTATCACTGTTTACTAAGCACATGGTATCCATTAATATATCAGTTCTTTTTATTTCCCTAAGAAATAGTTTGGCACTTGTAAAACAAATGTATAAATAAATATGGATGGCTAAGCTCACTAAGTACAAAGGGTTAACTGTCCTTTGTTATGGGTTGAATACTACATAATGAACTTGTTTTAAAATCTGTTAAAGTTTAATGGATTTTTTTCAACTCAATTCACTAAGTTTTAGAGAGGTCCATAAAGAGTACAAAATTCATGTGCATTTCCTAAAGTGCCTGTTTTCTGCGGTTTGCAAGTAGATAAACAATTGGAACAGAAGTTGGGTGTAATTTTTTTTTCTAAAATATTTTAGAAGTTTATTTAAGGGAGGTGGTGTGCCTTTATGACCCCCAGGTTTTCCCAATATCTCTGTAAAATTCAATAAATTTGTTTGAAAATCTAGTCTGCATTTCCACACATCTATCATCCAGGAACTTGGCTTAGTTCTGGAAGAGAGGAGACCTAATTCCTCTTTTATACCAGAATAATTCCATTCACTTATCACTGTTAATTCCTGCTGTATCTAGTTTTGAATAATGATGAACCAAATAAATGAATACAGGAACGCTATGTAAAAGGTAAAAGTTGCATGAAGGGAGCATGGATACTTCCTTTGAAAAACTATGTTTAAGCTTTTGGGTTGAAAGACTTTAATTCATTCCAGTTCATCCTNCTAGCATTCTTTAAAAGTATTGTTCTGAGGGGCAAAAATGTAAGGTTAATGTATATGAGTTAGTATCAGTTATTGTTTTCTTCCTAATATCCTGCAGCTTTATGTTGCTTAAACGTATGCACATTCAGAGTTTTGAACATTGTGGGAAAAGGTTTCACTGGTATCCATTCTTGCCATTAAAGTGCTTCCCATCTGAATATTGCCTGCCAAAGTATGTGGTATCCTGCAGAGCAAGAGGATGAGGACATAGATTGCAATGAAGCTGAACAGTTTGCACTTCCGAACGGTGACACCAGACATCAATCTTTTGTAAAGACAGCCCAGAATACGAGAGAATGAGAACTCTCACCCTCACTCCCCCACACAAAAAAACAAAAGGAGAATTATCTTCTCTTTTTTTTCCATTTCATTCCAGAAATTTCCTTCTAAGGTCCTCCAAGATGAATACATTCTCAAATTGCATAAGCTGACATTTCAGTGGCTGAGACACTTTTGGGGAAGGAAAAAAAATAAATTTCTGAAGTATCTTGTAAAATTTTTTTTAATAATTAATTTAGTCTCAGTCCTCTTTTTATCATCAGACTATTGAATATAGTGCTAATTTTGTAACAGCTAATGCATTTCACACATTTATACCACAGTTTGACATCAATATTCAGTAACACTAAGTTATTTTATACAGGTTGGCAAATGCTCAGAACTAAAGATTTCCAGTGCTGTAATCGGCCATATTTGGAAGACTTGAGGCAAGTCTGCAGCTTGTATAGAGTGGCACAGATCTATAGAAGTCAGTTTGCCCCAGCTGCTGGGGATCTTCTCCTTTGCACTGCAATTTGTTGCAGGTTTTATTTTAATATATAAGCCTAATGTCACCAACAAGATGATTTATAGTTGTGAAATTAATGAGCCATATGCTCCTCTTTGTAGTAAAAAAGGTGCAGAAAGAGCAAAGTGCTGCAAAAAGTTTTCTGTAAGCAATGAGTTGCAGAAGTTAACATATACTATGTCACTCAGTCAAGAGAATGTGAGAGTGTAAGTTGGATAAACGTTGCTACAACCAGTAGCAACCCTCACTAAGGAAAGGATAGTTGAAAAAGCTTGAGGTCTTTATTGTTGGGAAATGCTTGACAGGGCTTGGGACTGGTTTCACAAAGAGGAGTTTATGCTATGATTTAGTTACCCTTGAAACTGCCAAGGCATCAATTTATTTTTTTTGGTACAAATCAGAGTTTTAACACTTTTACAACTAAAGAATCTGTTATGAAAGATCTTAACAACTGGAAAACAGGATACCCAAATCAAGCCTTATACACGCATGAAAGTGTAACAACTGCTGCCATCTTGGTTCCTCATGATCTAGAGACTCATGTCTTTGCTGGAGAGATTGTCCAGAGCTCAGGGAAACAAACTTTAACCAGCTGCAGAGATGCTCCAAACAACCACAGCACTTGAAACACTGGCATCAGGAATATGTGAGAAACAGGCTGGTCAGGCACGCTGGTATAGCAGAATTTAGTGAGACATCTGCTGTGGAGTGAAATATTTGCCAAATGTGCATGTATTTTCAGAGTTTACATATAGACACCATACTAGAACTTCATTCCTTCAGCATTTTTCTTCATCATTTTAATTTTTCCTATTTGTGCAAATGTCCAAATATAACATTTGCATGCTAAAATTCCTTTGGCTCATTTTTCTTCCCAATATCCTTTTGCCCAAAGGAATGCACATTAATTTTCTTTCAGAACTATGAGTGAAGTCAGGAATTGACTCATTGTTAATTTCTGAGTTTTACCTGATAAACTTTATTCCTTTGTGGTTTTCCATAGTGTATGTGAAATGAGACTGTTCAGTTCTTGGAAACTGCATGAAGAGCTCAACTTAGGACTGTCCTGACGTAATTAGCGGAGATTCTTACTCTGGTTTACATGGATTGTTTGATCCATGGAGTTTAGCTTCCAAGAGAACTGCTCCTCCTAGAAGAGGCTGAGTCTTTGGGAATGCTGTGGCTTTTCCTAGACTTTCCACTGGTGGTCGAGGCTTATGAGGATGCTAGAAAATAACATAGGGCACGCACAGGTTAAGAGGACCATTATTTTTGACCTGGCCAAGCTCTGCTTTCCTAGCCACACGATATCTTAAATATTTTACACATTCAGAAGTGTATAATTCACAGTCCCCCAGATTCTTACTAAGAGGGGATGTAATCTGGCCTGTTGTTTGTTCTGGGTAGCATATGTAATGCTTTGGCTTATCTTGATTCTTCCCACGTTTCCCTAAACCATTCTGCAGCTTAGGTTGTGCAGATCTTATTGTGAGTTATTTGTGTGGGAGAAGATTTGTGTTTTCAACTGGTATGGCAGCAGATCAAGCAGGAGTTTTTGGCTTGTGCACAGATTCTGGAGGCAGGTTTTGTAGAAGGTTTCTACAATTTTTGGCTTATAAACCATGGGAGCATATACCATGTATTACTTGATTACAAGTTAGCCCACTCACTAAATAGTTTGCTGACCACATGCAGTAATGTAAGAAGAGGGCTGAAAAACAGAGATAATCCTGAACAAAGCTCAGAAAAAGCATATCTTGCAGCACAGATAGATCAGATGTTGAACACCAAGTGAAATTTTCCAGTGAACCTGTGATTAAGATTGTGATTATGGTGGATACAGATTGTCTCATGGTGATTGTTTTCTGTTTGACACTGGCTTTGTGACACGCTGTATGATTGCCTATCCTGGCATTACCTGGGTGTATTTTGTTGCAAAATGACAAAAGAGGACTAGATAGTAGTGAGACTGAAAAAATGCTTCTGAGTTGTTCCACTTCTCCTGACATGCCAACTCTGTGAGCAATGGCTAATATATTCCAAACAGTGGTGAAACTCCTACTAACTAGGTGCTGAGAGCTGGTCTGTGTCAAGTACATGCATAGATAGGTTCTTCTCAGTAAAAAGAAGAAAGTTGAGAAATTTGTTGGAATGTCTATAGTGAATCAAGTCTAATTCAGCACTTGAACTCAGATCTCCATATAGCCAGTCTTTTGATTTACATATGTGATCGTCTTGAGAATAAACTGCTAACACTGACTTTATCCAAGGCCACTATGTAAGAAAAATGTGTCTCATTAAAAAAAAAACAAAACCAAAACAAAACAGTGTACATTTCCCTGTATACATGCTTCTTAGTGTGTGGTGTATAAAAGAGCCTTCCAGATAAATTCCTTGGATCTAATTCTGTTCTTATTAAATCCATGCAGCTCTCCTAACCTAACTAAGGAAAGAATTTTTCCTATAAGAATTATATTTCTAATGAGCAGGAAGCAGAGCCTTTTGGCAAATCACCTATCCTTCAACTCTGACTGAACAACACTAAAACAAAGAACATAAAGCAAAATTGGCTCAGAAGACTCACAAAAGAGGGACTACACCACAAGAGACTGAACAGGAGAGTTGCATACAGATCATACCTACTTCTGTTGTGGAGATGGCAACTAACCTATGTAGGTAGATTTCTGTTTATCTGCGCGGTGTGGTGGAATCTAGGGTTACTTCCCAATTTTAATAGAGGCATCCATCCTGGATCCCAAAGTACAGTTTTTTGGCCAACTTTTATTAAAAAAACCAAACTGGTAATTGTCCTTTGCAGAAACAAAATTTAAGTGGTGCTCTATCTCAGTGATTGTTCATCCAATGCAAGTGCAGAAGTCAGCAGAGAATGAGATTCTGTGAAAGAAGCTCTGCATGAGAAGAGATATATTCAAATTCTTAAAAAGCATCAACAGAACCGTAAACTGGGAGGAGCTGTTGTCTCCCTCAAAAGCAGAGAGGCCCTGCAGAGAGACCCGAATGAATTAGAGGGCTGGGCAACCACCAACCACATGAAGTTGAACAAGGACAAGTGTCAGATTCTGCACTTGGGACAGAACAACCTTGGATGTACAGGCTGGGGAACAAGAGGCTGGAAATGGACCTGGGAGTTCTGGTTAATGGCAAGTTGAATATGAGTCAGCAGTGCCCTGGCAACTAGAATGGCCAACCATATCCTGAAGCGCATCAGGCACAACATCACCAGCCAGCTGAGGGAAGAGATTGTCCTGCCCTGCTCTGCACTGATGCAGCCTCACCTTGACATTTTTGAGCACTGCAATGTAAGAAAGGTATTAACCTATTAGGGAGTGTCTAAAGGAGGGCTACAAAGATAGTGAAGAGCCTAGAGAGGAAGCCATATAAGGTGCTGAGGTCAATTGCCTTGTTCAGCCTGGAGAAGAGAAGGCATGAGGAGGGAGAGCTCACCTCAGCCTACAGCTTCCTTATGAGGGGAAGCAGAGGGTGGGTACTGATCTCCTCCTTCTGTGACAGGGCCCAAGGTATAATCATGATGTTGTGTCAGGGAAGATTTAGGTTAGATATTAGGAAAAGCTTCTTTGCCCATTGGGTGGCTGATCACTGGAACAGGTTTCCTAGAGAAGTGATCACAGCACCCAGCCTGACAGAGTTCAAGAAGTGTTTGAACAATGCTCTCAGGCACATGGTGTGTCTGATTTTGGGCCTGTTCTGTGAAGGGCCAGGAGCTGGACTCGGTGATCCTTGCAGGTCCTTTCCAACTCAGGGAATTCTATGATTGTATGATTCTATGAACAGATCAATTACAACAAGGCAGGAAGGTAGTGAGTAATGAAACGTGGGGGGTTTTGTGTATGAGAAAAAGTAGTAGTTTAGCAGATAAATGATTTAAATACTATGTATTTTTCTTTTTATCTTTGTACGGAGGCTTGAAATGCATAGAAGAGTAATGACTGAAAAATTTACCTTCCAGGCCATTTTTCTTACAGACACTTCTCTATGTTTTCCTGAGGTTCCTACTAATTCTGACTGGAGAGAAGTAGACCCTTTGATCCTTTTTCAAGTGCTTGTAGGCAAACGCAGCACAAAATACCTGCCTCTGAAGCCCTATAGGTTACAGCTGCTGTAAAAAGCAGCAGATTCTATGCTAGGGTCAGTGAGGACAACTCCATGGGCAAGAGGTTTCCTTGCCACATGCTTGGCTGTGGACTTTGTTGTAGTGTGGTAACCTGTAGCGTGGTAAATGTATTTTTTCTATCTTCTAAGTTTCTGGCTAGCTAAATTGTAGTTCAATCCCTCACTGAATACTGAAGGTATTATCTGGTAAAAGATGGCAAGCATAGCAAAACTGAAGGCTCTTTTTGAATTTAAGTAGGTGCTGAATGGGAGCTTTCACCTGATCTCTTAACTATGATCAGTGTTGACTGAAAGAGAATGGAAACTTTACATGACTCATCATCTGTATTTTTTCTGCATTACTTTAGATCCAGGTCTTATAAAGCTGTATGCATAGAAACCACATATTTTAATTAAAACATCTCATCTATCTTATTTCACTCAAGATTCATCAAATCTCTACCACTTCACCGAGTTTGAGGATTTTGTAAAATGGCTGTTTTCACTGACATCACTCTGAAATAACTACAGGGATTTTTTTGCATATGTTTACTCCTGTTGATAATCATAGTGTTTTGGGCTGTGGAAATCACTTAAAACTGCAGAAATGAACAATAAAAACATAATTTTGACCTCTCTGTACTATGTATTCTTAAAGAGGAATCTTATGTGCACAATGACCACTTTCTACTACCACAAAAGAAATACTTTAGAAGTAGTGAAATATGGCTCGGGTGTTGGATCTATCTTGGAGACCCACAGAAAGGGACTTGATTAGTAATGGAAAATTAATTGGAAATTAAAAAAAAAAGGTCATATAAAATCATTGGATGCCTTACTGATATGATTATGAAAGTGTGTGGAACATTACATGTGTTAATTAGAAGGAGGGAAGAAAGAAGTGCAAAAGAAGGGTAACATCAATAGTCTTCATTTTGGAAAACCCAGAAAAGACAGTAAAGTGGGACAGCTATTTGATAGCCAGTGCTTCACTTGTTTTACAAGGCTACTACCAAGTTACCCCAAAACCTTTTCTTCTCCAGGCCACTTCCCTCAGCTTCTCATTTTCTTTGTTACAACAGAATTAATATATTGAACTAATGCTAAAATGATGAATCTTCATTTTCTTTTACCATTAGTTTTAAGATAAAAATCTCTCAACTGTTTGGGGCCCACTGATTTTAGCAACTTCGAGTCTGACTCTGAGATGACTTCAGAGAGACTTAAAGGGATAAAGTGAAAACTGAGAGCCTGTCCTTCATCTGGCAATTTCTGTATAGCACCAATTTTCTTTCCTTTCTCACCTAGCTACGTGGCCTCATTTATTCTCTGTCAGGACTACATGCTGATTCTTTCACAATTGAAATGGGATGATGGAAGAAAATATTGATTCAGTATGACAGTAATAATAATAATAATGTATTAAACAATAAATAACTGCAGTAGCAAGATGCAGTAGCTGTGTTCTTACCCAGATAGCTCATCAGATCTCCATCTGTTAACAGGAACCTGGGGAAAGCCACACCAGGAAAGGACATCCTTGCTGTGTTAGGTTTTAATTTGTATAACTTTCCTCACAACAAAGGAAATGCCACCTTTATCTTCAGTTATAGTTCTTTGTAATAGGAGAAGATGCAGAAGTTTTCCAAGACCAAACTGGGTGCAGTATTCAGGATCTTAAATTTGGTCCTACTGTGAGCAGGAGGTTGGACTAGAGATCTCTTGTGTTTCTCTAGCCTGAATTATCCTATGATTCTATGATGTTCACTCTCCTGAATTAAAAATAAAGGATTTGTTCATAAGTGTATTGTGGTTATCTATTTTTTAAGTTGTGTTTACCGATCACATAGGAATTATGAAACTTTAACAATTTTATTAGTGTATTGTCTCAGTGGCCTCTTCAGTACTATTACCTACTTTTTTCCTAGAGCTTTACAGTAGAATTTGACTGGAGAGTTCTACATAATGCAATAATGCAAAATACAGTAATGTTTTCTACATAGATCTTTTTTTCTTTTAAATCTGTGTTGGAATTGGCTGTATCTCAGTCTATTCTCTTTATTGTATTATTCTGCAATAATGCATATGAGAAAGTGCATGTGAGAGTGTCTTATAATTTCATCCTCATTCAAATTATTTTTATCATTTTCTCTCAAGTTATTGTTAGGAGTAAAAAAGTGAAACCACAACCTTTCTATAGACACATAAAATTTAATTTCTACAGTGGGTAGTTGGTGACCAGTCAGCTGTATTCTTTGAAAAATGCTTGGTCTGTTTCTTACATTTGAGAGATATCTTTTAGGCATTATGATTGCAATATTGTTAAGGTACTAATAGTTACAGACTGAGTTTTAGGATGAACTATTTCACGCTTTTTCATGTTATTCTTTTGCTTCAAATAAAAAGTTAATGATGATTGGTTTCTTCAAATAAATTTTTAATACTAAGATTATTTCTGGTCATCAATTCTGCCTATTTTGAAAAGTAATTTAACATAGTCTGTGCCATTGGTGTCATCAAGAACAGGATTAAAGAGTAGGATTTAATTCCTGGTGTACAGAAGCTGTAACAGAAGTCAAAAATAGCTTTAGCAGTTAAATTACTTGTGGTGGAATTGTTTGTTTATGTCCGTAATACTCCTGTGGTATATATTTGAATGATAGACCATTTAAAAAGCCTCACACATCTGAAAGATTAACATTTTACCAATATTCAGTTATGTTATTCTATATACTTGTTAATATAAGAGGCAGTTTAACTGAAAAATGAATCCTAATAAAATGCCTTTTTAGTAATTCATTTTGAAAACCATTTGACCTTAACTACAATGAAAGTAGACTGTAAAAATCATCATAGATTCCCTTCCTTGAACTTTTCATAATGCTGAAAAATGACTGAGGAAAAGGAGCAAGATCCAGTTACTGTACTCTGTTTGAACAGCTGTACTTCATTGAGTGGAGGCTTGTGTTACACACAGTTTGTGATAGGAAGTAAATGCTTTTAAAACAACTAAGGAGACAGGTCTTTAACCTCCACCTTTTCAGATGCTTTGTTCACTCATTTAGCTTCTGTCGAGGTCTTGGGAAACATTTCAAATACAAATTATTATTGAATACTGAAGCTTACCTGAATAATTCATTTACTAGTGAACTTATTGGGCAGTGATGCATTGAGGTGATATTGGGTGGTTTTTTTTGAGAGAGATCACTGATTCTTGATACAGTGAACACTCGTTCCTTCAGGGACAAATGCATTTAAAGGAGAAAGAATTCTCAGATTCAAGGTTAAGTGTTCTGTGATAGTTGAAATTACAGATTTATTTCAGCAATAGTATTTTCAAGGACTTACAGGACATTAAAAATTATTTTGTCATGTAAATCACTTGATCGTCAAAATTAATTAAAGTTCTCAGTTTCTAGTACACAAGACTGTTACTTTGTTTTCCAAGTATATCTAGTCCCCTGAAATGGTGATGATACCTTGAGTTTCATTAAGTGGGCTTTTGAAGATCTCTTCTCATTGCAAGTGTGTGTTAATCAACAGACCTAAACTATTTGACAGAAACTTGGCACCATATAATTTCAGGATTTTAAGGACAATTATAATATCATTTCATGAATGTGATTCTAGTATCTGCCAAAGGCACTTCTCTAATGACTGGTCAAGCCAGTGGCAATGGGAGTGTGCAGCTGGAGGGCACCCAGTTATGATTTCTGTAATCAGGTTTTGTGTATGCTTCACTCCTTGAAATACATGAGACCTAAAATTTAGGTATATGCTAAATAGGCATTATTTGGGCTGCATTGACCACACACTTTCTCCTATTTTCCTATAATTAAGGTAATCCTCGCAAACTATACATCTGATGAACATGAATGTTTCTATCTTACAGTCCCACTTCAAACTGGCCAGATACCACTGTAGAGTGCAGAAGGGCCACCCAGATGTGCACCCAAATGAGAAAGTGCCCTGAAATATAATCAGGATTTTGAAGTATTCTTCATTTCTGTGTGTTAGAGATGTCACGCCTTCAGAGGACATGCCTGACACTGGTTTTGCCCTTATTCCAGCAATTATTTTTTTTGAACTGTAATAATAGAGCCTCTCTTCTCCTTTGGTTGAGTCAAGGTTTCCCAGCAAGCGCCCGTTTGTTTTTCCATTTGTGGAAAAACTAGTGGGCAGGCAGTGGCTGTGTTTTGTGGTCTGTGGTACAAGCGAGTTAAGATTCATGCATTCCAGAAAAAGGTAAGCTTAAAAGCTGACACCAGTTAAGTTGTTTAACTTTGATGCATAATATTTTTTAATATTTTGTGTCCCTTCTTGAAATAAAACAAATGCAGGCTGGAGAGCATCCTCAGTCTTGTCCCTCTGAATCCCATAAGAGATGTCCCATTCACTCGTTATCAGGACTCGAGACAGGCTTTCTTGCTGTTCAGTTCTCATCTCACACGTACTTCTACTCTTCCAGTAGTGATTGTAATTCCTGCCACAGCCTCACCTTCCTCATAATGAAATTTACTCTGACTTGTACCCAGTGACAGACATGTAACCCAGTCTACTCAAACTCAGCTTTGAGCATTAGGTTTTATTACTTGCTATACTATGTTAAATAGCAAAGTGTAAATTCGGGCATTAGTTGCTTTTATCTTAAGAAAAAAGGCCTTGGGAAAAAAATGTTGCTTTGTTCTCTAGTACAAACCTCATTAGAAATTATGTGTTTTACAGAGGTTAATATACTGTGGGCTGCACACCAAGTACACCATAGTTCTGAAGATTACAACTTATTCACAGCCTTGAGACAATCTGTACTGCAGAAATACACCTCCTGGGTAAGTTGCACAAGATTTGACAATGTCAACAAGCTTTAGTAAAAGTGAAAACTTAGTGTTTATTTTCCTTCAAAGAAAAACATAATTTTTTTAAAGTTTTTTGACACTGAAAGCACAGAAGGTGAAACTGAAGAATCTGAGAATCATAAGCTTTAAAATATATTCATTAGTATTTGTACAGCAACCTTGAAAAGAGCAACAGTAGTTAAAGAAGACTAATTATATAACACTGCATTTAAATTTTCATAATGTTTTGAGTAGAATGGGGAATTTTTTTTCATGCATAAGTACAGAAGAGCACAGTATAATGTAACTAGTTGAGAATATATATGCATAACTAAAAGGAGCAGGGAGAGAAATCATTGCTCAAAATTGCTTTGGACATGCTAGTATATTTATTTGTCTGTGCTTGTTCATGTTATGTCGGTAGTCTAATAGGTAAGGGCAGTGTGCCACTACTTTTACCTAGAGTTATTTCAGATATAATTTATTTGAAATGATGAGCTGAGTAATATAAATCGAGTATTCATTTACAGATTTAAAAATGTATATTTCAGAATGCATTCATAAATGTAACATAGTATTTAGGGTTTAGCTCTGGGTCCAGGATAACTGCTGATTTCCTCTGTTGTGATCTCACATTATTTTTTGACTCTCTTTTTTTACTCAGACTGTAGTTTGTCTGGTTATTGTTTGTTATTTAAAAAGAATAACTTCAAAATTTGAATTTTCAGAATGAGAATCCAGAAGGAATATTCAGTGTATCTACATATATAAATATATGCATATAATAATATATTTGCATTATAGATTTTGTATATTATTTTAAATAGTTATAGATAGTTATCCAATGAGGTATTGTATAGGTGGGGAAGGAAACCCACAGTCCTCTGACAATCTCAACATCCAGCCTGTGAGCAAATAAGTCAAAGTGAAGAGTATGTGGTCGCACATGCAAATCCAGTATAACTCCATTAACTTCAGTAAAGTTAGTCTGGATTTATGCCTACATAACTGAACATAGTAGCCTGTTTTTCTTAACTGTTTTAACTCTATATCATTAAAAGTAGTTAAAAGTAGTAGGTTCCAAGAAAATGGCAAATTTTTCTGAAAATCATGAAGCACTACTATTTCTTAGGTTTTTTTTATTAAAGTCTTATATATAAATTCTTGTTTCTTCTTTATTCAGAAAATAATTATCTCATGTTAGTAAGAGTGCCAAAAACTTAAATTACTGTAATGAACAATAGTGGAAAAGATGCATCTCTGTGACAAATCTGCTTCCTCTGTACATACTGCTATTTAGAAGACTTAACCTTTGCCCATTTACCCTTTGAGACCATATGTGCAAGTGCTTAACAAAAACAATAATTCAAAAAAGACAAAAAGCCTGTGTGTACATATGGATTTGTGTGTGAGCACTTTGTCTGATGCATGATTTTGAGAATGAGAGCTCAGAAAGCATAAAATATTCAGGAAGATTGAAATGTCTGACCACCTTGTGTTCTAAAGACCATCTTCAGGATTACCACACTGGTATCACTTGACAAATAATTATGTGCCTTTAAAATTCAATTGCTTTGCGCAAAGGGAAATGTACCTAGGAATACATCCTACTTTTGTATACAGTTGTTTTTTTCCACCAACTATTTGGTACTAGCTAAAGCATATGGTTAATGTAAATACTGGTTTGCCTCCTCCCAGGACTTTTGAGTCACATGCCAGTTTTCTTCCTGCAAAGCCTTACTATGCATGGTCACAATTCTTGCTAATTCTTACCGGACAGCTATTTTTGAACTGCCACATTTGCCCGAAACTGTGAATAGATACGCTTTGAAGATGAAACTTAGTTACTCTCTGATACTGAGCTGATGTTGCTGAATCTGTACTGTACTGTACCATAGTACTGTTGAATCTAGTTTGGAATCCAGTTTTGTGGAGGCTGTGAGAAGGTTGTGGTGGATGATGTGGGATTGTGGGACTGTTCTGCTATGAGCTCTGTAGTGTTTTAAGTTAAACATTCTAAAATAAATAAACCAGCATATTAATCTATGAGAGTTGTGCTCAAGCTGATTGAAAAGATGCAAATTGAAAGAGAAGAGATGAACATGCTTGATAATCACTGGTGTGAGATGTACTCCTGAATTTGGAACTAAATGTGCAGTGCTTCATGTCTGTATACACAGTGTTTCTGTTTCTTCAGTGGGGAGGCCATAGAGGAGAAAATCTGAAGACTTAGAGATTCTGTTGAAGCACATTTTGTGGGAAAAATATGCAGAAAAAATATTAATTTATAAGAAGGAAACAGCAAGCTAATGCAAGATAATACTATATAGATGAACATATATAAGTGATGGAACACTTAGTCAAAGTGCAGTTGTGAAAGGGGAGATTTGCACATGCACCTTGAAAAGCTCTGATTTAATGCACTTAGTACCAGTTCTCAGCTTTCCTCCAGGGGTAAGATTTAATTACAAATATTAGATCCATAATAATTTGATAGCTCTAGACTATACATTTAGATAAAGCATTGGATTATGCCTTGCTATAAAAGCAGTGGAAACATCCATATATAAATCTGGAAAGGGAATAGGTACAACAGGTCATTTCAGCACAGTCAGAAAGTTCACTTCTTGTCTGCTGAGGAGTCTGCCAGGTCTGGGATCTGTAAGGGATGTTTTTTTGTTTTTTTTTCTGTCCTTGCCTTAAAGTTCATGCCCACACAAACCACCTGTCGGCAGCTGTCCTGCAGCCCCCCACACCCTGCAGACCCACCGTGGCCGCCTCAGCAGGTGGCCCCAGAGACACACTGCGGAAATAAAGGGGTTCAGCACAGGAAACTCAGCGCTCCTGCTAAATCTCAGCAGTTTCAATTTGTTCCCTCTCTGTAGGGCAAGCATTTGTAAGCTTTTACTCACAAATGTAGTGGGAGAAAGGTAGAGATGCCTATGTCGGAGAGTATGTGTGAAGGCAGACAGCTGCAGCGGGGCAGCCGCATATGAAAAAACCCTCTTCAACTCCTCACTAGGTATCTTTCCCATCAGCTTTTGTGACACTTTCTTAATCTCTGTTGCTGAATCCACAAGTGGGAAAAGATCTGTGAGTGTGATAAATGTTTTTCTGCAGTTTTGACCAGAAACTCCATCTCGAAGCCAGGGAATTTGTCCTCTACAGATTAGTGAAAGCTGGCACTGATGCTTTGATTTAGTGAATTGGCGTCAAAATTAAAAAACTTTAATGGTTTGTTTGTTTGTTTGTTTGTTTTTTCTGACATTAATCTTGTTGCTTCAGTAGAACCATTAACAGGATAAACCAAATCTTTATGTGGAAGATGTTTTCATTCCTGCTAAAGGTTCCATGTCTGTAAATGATCTTTTTCAAATCCTTTCTGTGCAAAATAAAACTTACATTATGAAGAAACGTGAGGCAGTTAGGAAAGCATTCTTCATGTCAATCTCAAATTTACCTCTGCATTTATATAAAATTTCATTCATCTCACCACTTGACAGGGAAATGCTAATACTGTTGTGAAAAGCAGATTGGAAAATAAATATGAAGATGATCCTGCCTTCCCCTCTGAGTATCTGTAAATAACACCAAATTGTCTCTGATATTTTTAGGGGAAAAGCATTAAATTTTTTAACCCCACTTTCAATCCTGAACCTCTTCCATGAATAATCTGAAAACCATCTGGGAGATTCTTTTGGTGTTGTTACTTTTTGGGGTTTTTTAAATCAACTTCCTCTTCGTACCTTTCAAAAAAATTTCCTGCTGATATCATGCCATGAGACAGGTACAATCAATAATAATAGAAAACTGGTACAGCTTTACTTAAATGTGTTCTACTCTGTTGGCTTCTTTGTAAGATAACCTTTGAGAAAAACCATGCCATCCTTCTGATTGTTGTGAGACAAATATCTCTCAGTCTTTTTTTTGTAGCTCACTCACTTCTAACAATTAATTAATAAGGAGGTCCAGGTTAGAGAAAGGAAGAAAAAGGAAATCAAGGAAGAGATTGACTTCATGCCAGTGTTAAGAGCATTTCTTCTGAAGTATTCTGAATTATTTGGAATCTTTCACTACACTTCTGTTTATGAGCATGGAGATTTGTGGATTTTTAAGTCACTCTTCTGCACAAGACAGTCTGATCTATGTTTTTAGTTCCTAAATAAGTCTTATGTCTGCCTCCACTCTAGAATTTCATGCTTAAATACTACCTTCCCCCAATGCCATTTACCAGCTCTCACCCTAATTACGAGTTGTTGTGGGGATTTTTGTGAGTTTACTATGACAGTGATTCTTGTGGACTGAACGCACAAATTTCCTCTTCCAGGTATACTTTTTTTTTTTTTTTGGTAAGTGCTATGCAAACATATTGGCATTTGAGGATCAGAGTGATTAATACAAAATAGCTGTTTGCATTATTTCTCCTAAGTTCCAGAAGCTCAGTATCCTTCTACTAACTTTTAATTCCTGGAAAACAACTTCCAAGACATTCAATCAGAAACACCTCACGTGTAGTTTGCGAGGCAGCTATGTTTCACGAAGCCTTGAAGTGTAGTTTTTGAAATCACAGCTGTCCCAACCCTGCCAGGTGGTACTGCAATGGCTTCAGGATTTTGTCCTAGTGCTTCAGACATTGTCTGGTGTTGAAGCCAGAAGACTAAGCTGAGATTACAGGGCGTTGGTCCTCCATTGATTCATCACAGTGATATATGACTGTGGTGACTTCCTTGAGAGCATCATGCACATCACAGAGATGTAAGTGCAGTTGTTTCACAGCCCCAGTGTGACAGCTTACCTATTGGACAGACCTTTTGACTAAAACTGAGAGAATATTGGCTTTAAATGTTATATCCAGACTTACACTAAAGAAATTCGTGGTTCAGGAGGCTACTCATGACTACCAGACTGCTTTGTCTGTTCGTCAAAGATTTGATTTTTGTGAAAAGGAGAAAGTGAATTTGGAAATGGATTTTGCTAACTTTGCTGCGTTTCACAGGGAGCGCTTGTCTGCTACACAGATTTTCTCTGAGTGCTAAAAGGGTTTAAAGTTTTGGAGATACCTCTGCTACTGTTTGGTTTCAGAAATATCTCAGTACTTTAGAGAAGGATTAAATTTTTAATGCAGGTGACCCAACACAATGTCAGGTAAAAGGAAAAAGACAAACGATAAGCCTTTCTCTGAAGAAAGCAGATTGACTTTTAACATGCGACAGTCTTGGAAGTTTTATTCGATTGCTCAGCCAATTAAGCAATTAATTGTGAAATTCTTGGGACATTACTCTGAAAGATATCTGGATGTTTCTTAGTTAATCAGTTTTGTGATACCGTTTTCATGCAAGCATGATTATAGGACTTAACAATAGATTTGGACTTTAGGGGAGATGTCATGAGAAAGAGTGAGAATTTATAATTATTTTGGAGATAAGTAAGTTTGTAGTGCTCATGTAGGGAGTTCAGATGCAAAAACTATAGTGTTATAGTTTTGTCTACTCTGATAATTCTCCCCTACAAGTGAACCTTTCATGTCAAGGATATGTTGCTGTCTGCTCCATATAATACACAGAATAAGCATCTAATATCGGGATTTATGAGTTCTTTTCTCAGTATGACTTTTAGGAAATCACTTTTGGATCAATTTATGTCTCATTTGCTATAGCACATCTAATAGTAACATAATTATAAATATCTATGTATGCTATGTAATTTCTACATTGTGGAGGTATTAGAAGAAGCAAGTATATTGTGCAGTGCTTTCTGCTCCTGTGATAGTACTTCAGTATATTATCTTGAGTTTAGAATTATATATCTAATGTATGATTTCTTTCCTTTTTTTTCAGATGTTCAACTTGCCCATGGCTCTTTTCATTCCCCCTTCGGTGTTTGCTGTTCATTTACAGTTTAATCTACTTTACCAGTTTTGGATACACACGGAGGTAAACCAGGTTTTTAAGCCATACCTAAACAGTTAGCCTGGAGCAGTGTCCTGGAAATCCACTAGGAGCTGATTTATTGTGTAACAAAAATCTTTGTCTGATTTCTTTAAGGAGAAACATCTGTTCATTTTTATTCCTTTTTCTGAATATATATTGCTAAGTTTATAAGAAGCAATGAGGCCAGTTGGTCCCAATTAGATTTAAAAGAAAAGTAACTGTAAGGAATCAAAACTTTTTGCTATTTTAATAGTATATTTTCCTATCTTGCAGCTTATTAAACATTTTTGGCATATACTGAAACTGATTTCATTTCTTCGATAAATATGTTAGGGAAAAATATCCATAAGCTAGTGCTTCTTAAAAATCATTTAGAGGGCAACTAACGTCACATATTGTTTCTTTCTTAGTGCAAGTCATTTTCAGATGAAAAATGCTTTTTCATTATCTGATGGCTATTTGTTTATGACTGCACCATTTCATTTTTGGTTTGTGAGTGCATAGGCCATATCTATTTTACATACATGTACAGTTAATAACCCACTATAATTAGGAAGTAGTTTCCCACACTTCTCTGGTAGTTCAATGGCCTTTGCCTTCTTTGCATTACAGTAGAAGCGTTTAAAGGTATTCCATGTTATAAGTCAGTAGCATATTTCTCAGTAGCCCCAAGTGGTCTCCCAGCTAATTATGTCTGTAAGACATGCTCTTTTGATTATTCTGCCCATACAGATGCCTTTGTCACTGTAGCTTCATGATGCAACATAGGACAGTTCTTTGGGAAAATAATATTATTTTCTTTATCTACTATTTTAGGAAATTCTGTTGTTTAGCATACTTTTTTTTTTCTTTTATCCTTTCTGTTGGTTTCCTTAAAAAAGATATTGAAAAATAAAGAAAGATAGAGTGAACTGACAGCAAACTTTGATTGTTGACATTTCACTTCTATTGGACACATTTCTTAAATCATTAACACATGTCTGATGTTCTGCAACACCACATGAATAGGAAAGGCTTATGACAAAATGTCACACACATCATCAGAACTGGCATAAACTCAAGCAATATGAAATTTAGCTTTTTAAAATGTTTTAAACAAATTCAAGCACTTTTTGAAACTATACCAAATGAATACTATGATTCACATGGTAGCAAAGTTTCTTTGACCATGCTTTAAGTTCCACAAACTAGTTTTAGTGTGTTTTGCCACTGAGAAAAATATATTTTGCCTCATCTACATCTTCTCTGCTGTTTGAAGCTGCCTCTTCCTTGGCTGAGAGGTTTCTAACATTCTGCTGCTTAGCAGTAACTCTAAGTCTCAGCACTTGGTGCCACAGTGCACGTCTAAAGTTTCTAAAGTGAATTTCAGAGGCTTATGAATTGCCTATATCCCTCCAAAGCGCTAAATCCTTCATACGGCTTAAAAGGAATTTCCATAGCATATGTGCAATGTGCCAAGTTTAGACACTAGTCTAAACAAGAATGAATTTCAGTCTCAATGAAAAGATAAGCACTCCTTACTATTGAATTATTGCGCCAGTAGGAAAACAAAGGATCTTTTGTACTGATCCAGTTGATCCACTCATAGAACTTTGCTTAATGTTGATATTGTTGGTTTTGTAGCACAGCTGAAATCAGTTGAAATATGTTGAAGTCATGCTCTAAGGTCAAAAATTATGTCAAAATAGAAATAGGGTTACACCACGTATTAGCAGATTTCCTGCTCTCAAGGGCAAGGGATTGAAAGAAAAGAGTAGGAAAAGGGAGGGAAATAGTAGGAGCCATGCAGGTTTATGTTACTCAATATTTTTGGTGAAATTGATATGATGCTTCACCTTTTATATTAGGTTTTCTTTGCAATAACTGTTAAAATTTAACTGTTTAGCTATGGCATCTCTGTTTTTTTTTTCTAACTGTCATTCTCTGAATTTTAATGGTTCTAATTTTCTGATACAAATTATATTAATACAAAAATCCTTTCTACAAGTCTCAGTTTGCATCAGTTATCCAACATATGAGGTTTGTTTGGGGCTACAGACCTGGTCTTCTATGGAAAACAGTATCCTGTCTCAGTAACTCCTGATAACCCTTGCACTAAGAGCAGTTATTCATCATTCCCCTGCAGCTCTGGTGTCTTCTGGGAGCCCATGGTGGGTGCTGTTTTGTAGTATTGATGTTTTGTAAGATACAATTTGGCCTACATTAACTCGTCAAATATGTTTGGAAATTGTCACTTCATAACTTTTGGTTGTGCATCTTTCTCCTTAAGAAAAATAAAATCTAGTTAGATAGAGGAAAAAAATCTCTTTTGTTTAATAGGTGATTTTTTCAATATAGAACTGAAAAGTTTAAGAAAGGACATGCACAATTTGTTGTTTTCTAGAAAAAAATCCCATGTAATATTTAAGTAATAGGAAAGTTCCTGATGGAAGATGTTTTGTTTGGGGAGCAATTTAGACTGAATTCAGTAATTACAAAAGAATGATCATGCTGTGCTGAAACTTTCTATGCCATGTTTCAGCCTAAAGAAAAAGTTTATAGCCAAATATGATACTTTCCTATCTTTCCTACTTAGATTTTATGTGTGTCCAGTGTTGTTTCAAATTTTGTTAAGAGACGTTTCTTGTGTTATAACTTTGACTTTTATCAGTATTTGTTATGTTAGTTTTTGTCCAGCTTTCCTACCAGCAGATCAGCCATGGTCTGTTTTATTTTGACTTAAGTGTCTGTGTATTTCTGTGACTACAGTATCATAAAGACCAAAAGTCATGCCCGTTCTATCTCATTTAGACTTCTGTATTTCCTACATACTTGGCATACATTAGTTTTTGTCCTTTTATATAAAATAGTACAGCATTTTAAACTCCATAAATCTTATATAGAAATTATACTATACCATTCTTGCGGTGCTGGAATATTTTGTTACTACCTATTATTAGAATGGGCTGGTGATACAGGAAATGTATGTCTGAAGTTGATAAATAAAAGTTGGATACACTAGAGTGAAAGCAACTTTGTGACTTAATGTTATGCATTTATGTTTAACTATATTGCCCCATTACAAGAATTTTTGCTGTTGGAATTCTACATTTATTTTTTTTCCACTGCTTCTGTGCATTCTGGTTCAATGTGGTAAGTCCAGAGAGATGAGATTCAAGGCCAGGTGCCAGGTCCTGGACTTTGATCACAACAATGCCATGCAGTGCTACAGTAGGGGAAGAGCGGCTGAAAAACAGCTGAGCAGCAAACATGGGGATGCTGGTTGACAGCAGCTGAACGTGAGCCAGCAGTGTGCCCAGGTGGCCAAGAAGGGCAATGGCATCCTGGTTTGTATCTAAAATAGTGTGGTCAGCAGGACCAGGGCAGTGATCATCCCCCTGTACTCAGCACTTGTGAGGCCACACCTCAAATCCTGCGTTCAGTTCTTGGCCTCTCATTGCACGAAAGTCATTGAGGTGCTGGAGGCAATCCAGAGAAGGGCAACAAAGCTGGTGAAGGGTCTAGAGAGTAGGTCCTATGAGGAGCAGCTGAGGGAGCTGGGGTTGTTTAACCTGGAGAAAAGCGACTGAGACCTTACCAGTGTTAACAATTACCCAAGAAGAGGCTGTAGCCAAATGGGGGTTGTTTTCTTCTCCCGGGCAATCAGCGACAGGGAGTGGCCTCTGGGTGCCAGGGGAGAGTCAGGTTGGACATCATGAAGAATTTCTTCATTGAAAGGGTGGTTGAGCATTGGAATGGTCTGGATTTTTTAAAAGTCTCTGAGTAACACCGAAGTATTGAAATAAACTCCTAATAGTTTATTTAGATGAAAAAAGACAACCTAAAAACAACTGAGGAAAATATTTGGCAGTGCTGGGATAATTGTTGGACTCTTAAAGTTCTTTTCAAAACTAAATGATTCTGTGGTTCTGTGATCTCAATAAATCAAGAAAAAATAATTGTTGATTCTATCCAGTACTGTTTAGGCCAATGAAATGAGTCAGTAGATCTGCTCTTAAAGAAAAATTTATATGACTAGACAGACCATTCTTATCTAAATCATAAGGAGAGTGAAAAAAACCCTTCAGTCAAAGAGCACTAAAAATCTAATTTTTCAAAAGACATGAAATGTTTCAGGACTGTTACTGACAGACAGAAATACTCCATTTCAGTTTATTTTCACAGGTGATTCAGAAGGTCTATGGCTTATATTCAATTATATCCTTCCATTATGCATTTATTACAACCAATAAGTTAGGTGTGTTTATAACCTGGTAGACACCTGTGAAAAACAGAAATTAGTTTCTGTTGGTTTAGCTGTAATTTTTATGAGATGTCAAATTGTATTTGGAAAATATCAACTGATCCAATCCTTGATGGTAGTAATTGCAGCAGCAGATTATTCTTTGACTGTTTGATCTTTGACATGTATTAGTTTCTGTTTAATTTTCTAATTTAAGGAAAGACTGTAATCTCACAGAAGTCAGGTTTTTTAAGGCATCTCTTTTTGCCTTGTTTAAGTCATCAAACTCTGGGAGCAGAAAAAGGTGAGCCACAACTATTAACCAGAAATAGGATAGAAATGGGAATAATTTTGCCAACATCTCCTGCAGACTGGAAAGAGAGACATAGAATTGCTACAGATATAGCGAAAATACATTTGTTTTTTGTCAGAAAACACCAGTTCAGTGAAACTGAACTTGCTGAGGAAATGTATTTGTAAAAAAAATATTTTGCTTTTATGTTCAGTGTGTACTGTTGTAAGTTTTGGTCTGTCTTTCTTTAGTTTTGACTTCTGCCTATTTTCTTTAAAGAAAAACTGAAAGAAAGAAATTGTGAAGTCTTCACTCTTTCATGCCCCTCCCTGCACAGCCCATCACTTGTATTCAGCTCCCTGAGTACAAGTGAGCTTTTGTGGCCCAGTCCTGAAGTCCTTGCACCAATCAGCTCATACCTAGGAAGATGGATAAAATCAGAAGAGATCTTGCAAGTTTTGTTTTGATTATTTTTTTCCAATAAGGAAATTAAACAAGCAGATTGAAGAACCAAGTGAAGTTAAGGAAAAAGTGTAGATCCTTCTTTTAAGCAGGAATATACCTGAGATTACCATATCAATAGCAAAAGCTATTCTTGAAACTCTAGAGAACATAAAATCTATTGGATGGTGGTCAAAAGAATGATAAGATTTTTCAGAAAATGTGAAAAAAAAGTGTCAGCATGGGAGAATAGATAAAAATATTCAGTTATTAGTATCGAAATAGGTCTATTTCTTTGCAATTTTTATTTTTCCATTTTCTTGTACCTATTTTTTCCACATTTTGTGCTGTAGTCTCATTTAAATAAGCAGAAAAGGAATACAGGAATAAAAAATTATTACAGGATCTATTTAAAGTATTGCAGTAGTTTTTTAATTTAGAAGCAATTTTGTAATCCATTTCTTAAAAGTGAAAGGTACATTTGATCAAGAATGAGACTTTGAATTTAGAAAGCATTTTAACAAATCTTATTTGACTATTACTTCTCAGCCTTTCCACTAAGAAGAGGTTAGTTTGGTTCTTGTGGTTGGTTGGTGGAGTTGGAGGAAGGTTTTTGGTACAGAGCTAAAATATTCAATAGTTTACAAAGGAAAAAGTAGGTAAAAAATCTCTACACCTTGTTCACAAAGGCATATACTTATCTTAATGTATTGTTAACAGTTCCTATGAAGTGGTAAGATACGAGTCAAATTTAATGTGTGGAAGTTTTTGCTAAATGGTGATATACATAGTGGAAACAGAGTATGGCGGACTGATTTGATTTTCTGCCCATGCTAAGAAACAAGGTTAGGCTTTGGGTTGTTTTTTGTTGTTGTTGTTGTTTAGTTTGGGGTTTGTTTGTTGTTTGGGGGGATTTTTAATTAAAAAACATCACTAGTAAAAGGAAAAACTGGTGATAATGCAATGTAATTGAGTAGAATTGTGAAGATTTAATATATCTTGAAGTTGATGCTGGATGGCCACTTTGAATTCAAATAGCATATGCCAACCAGACCTTTAATTTCCTTTTTTCTAGTGCATTTGTTCATTTAGTGAGAGAGAAAACTTATTTTCTTTAATTCAGCCACCGTGGCAAAAAACAGACATGGGTCTGTCTGATGTTCCCTTCAAATTAGAAACATATACATGTCCTAGTCAGGTTACAAGAGATCAGAAACTTACCAGGAGACTTTTGCTAGAGTCATCAAAGAGATGAATGTAATAGAGATGATTATAGCCATTCTCCTAATCTGATGTTCAAGATTGTGTCTGTCAACTCTCAGTGATGTAAATGATTTAAGTGAAATTCCTAGAAACAGGTCACATCATCCAACAGCCTGGTATATACTTTCTCACTGTTAAAAAAGATCCAAGAAATTATTCTAAAACCAACGGGGGCATGAACTATTCACTGATTTGCATAGAGACCAAAATTTTTGTTTACAAAGGAAAGTTCTTGTCCCATTCCTGATAGCTGATGCTTTTATCATTCATAAATTCATTGTTTGCCTGCCACAAACTCTTAATTCAAATGTTTACTCTGGAGGAAGATAACAAATAATTCAATAATCTCTACGATGATAAAAGTACTTTCTTCAGGGTGGACAGTGACTCTGTAGGTCCAAATAGGCTATATATACAATGTAGAAAAGAAAACTTAAGCATGATTCCAAGAAACAGAGAGATCTCCCTGCTTCAATCCAGCCTGTCTGCCAAAATAGCTTATCAGATCTTCTGACCAACCTGCAGGATGAAAGTCTTGTCATCATTGCAGTTGCCAGAATGTGGAGGAGAACAAAGCTGACAACATTATCACTAAGCAGAAATACTAGCAATAACTACAAAACACGTTTCACTTTCCCATGTTTCACTTCCCCCATGAGGGGAGAAAAGTATTATCTTTCTAGATATATAAAGCACATAACTCTGCTTTTTGTTTTAAATAAAAAGAATTACACAAGAGAAAGAAAATAAAACATTCATAAGACAGCACACTGTTCCTGTCCTGCTAATTGTAGGCTGCACTTGAACACAGTTTAATCAAGAAAAATATAGTGGGATGCGGTTTAGAGGTCTGTCCTTGGCACCTAGGACCTCTGCGATGATTAACAGTGCCAGTGTTAGACATTAGTAGGCTCAGGATGAGCCTGCTATTTTAAACGAAGTTTTCTTTGGCGCTTCTAAGTATCTGGGTCTACCTGGAAGTGCCTTTACACCTTGAGCTACTGTTTATTCTTATCTAGCTACTCTTTCAACTGAACTGGAAAATAGAGAGAGACAGTTAAAAATATTTAAGTCATTTAAGTGAACTGTATGGTGCTGTACACCTAGTAGCTCTGAATCCAACGTGCAGCACAGGACCTATGAGTTTTTTCATTCAGAAGTGGCTGTTTGATGATAATAGGCTTTTTTTGGTGATTTGGGTTTGATGGGCAACAATCCAGGCAGAAGAATCCTTCCCTTTCCCTGTTGAAGCTGGGTCACAAGTGAGCCAGAAATGAAAAGTTTATGGACAACAGCATGAGCAACAACTTCAATTTTGATCCTAGTAATTAAGTCCTTGAGTGTGAGCTTTGGCTTCTGATCCTCGCACTGAAGAATCTTCTTGGAAGCAGCAGCTGTGAAATGTTTGCTTCAGCACCAGTCAGCCTGACTATTGCTAATCTTCCTGCAGGAACCCTAAAACTAAAAATCACTCTTCAGGAGTTTTATTTAGGTCGCTTCTGGGGAATTATCAAGATAAAAATTAAGTGAGCTACTTAGCGATGCAACATGTTTCAGTACATCCTGGAACCTGGAAAAGAATCTAACCAACTCATTTACCAAATAAAGTGAATAAAAGAATGAAAGAATACCACATTAATGATGTTAGAGATAATGTTCTTTGTAAAAACAACAAAAAATAATTTTCCATCAACATATTCTGTGTAATATTCAAGTTTTTCTCATAGCTTGTAGCCATTGAGAATCTATTTTAATGAGTTAAATTCAATGCCAACAGAAAATTTGAAGGACTGTTATTTGTTAAAAACACCAAGTGTAGACTGCTGACTATATTTTGATCTGTTTAAAAAGGAAGATGAAGAGCCTCACTTGGCTATATTTTAGTTTATTTCAGGACTGGCATACTGATTTATGACTTTCTGTTTTTTCCCCTGCAATTGCCAGCATGTGTTTGTCAAACTGCTAAAAAATACTGAAATTGTATAGCAATTTTTCTCCTGGAGTTTGTTTAAAATGCTTAACTTGATATATGACTGAAAGTGTGACTTACTCTATGCTATGCTATTTGTAATGCTACAATTAAAACAACCAGTTAGTGTAAATGTTCTCATTTTTAGTGAAGAAACTTCCTATATGGGTTCACCTTTCCCACAAGGCTAAATTGGATGCTTAAAGGAAAAAACAGTTACATCCACTTACTGAAACTGTTAAATATTCGTGTAAGATGCCAATTTGATTCAAAGCTTGCCTAGCAGTTGAGATGTAAAACAATGAAAAGTGGCAACAATGTGCCTCCAAGATAATGTATTATAAATACATTTCTTAAGGCTGTGTGTTTATCATGTAAATATGGCCTAAACTGTCCATTAAAACTAGGCTTTTACCTCCTATTCCTACAAACCAGATTTATAAGAAATTCCCCCCCTATGAAACTCTTTATGATCCCAACAGGCCTGATTCCTCTGGCTTGTTTTATTTCTAAACTATAAATATTGTTTTTTCTTTCCTCAGTGTGGAAATTTGGCTCTATCCATTTTACATGCTTACTGGAGTAGAAAACTGCCTAATCAGATAGGAAAACAGTTGGCAGTGCATAAATCAGGGTTTGCCGAAGATTTCAAAGTGTGAAACTGGCAGACAAGCACATATCCTAGGAATTCTGCCTTTCCCCAGCTTCCCTGTAGAGATTTCACATGGCAGATCTGATCATCAGGGCCATCTGTATAAATAGATGGGTGTGTTGTCCTGAATTAACACAGCAGCTCTACTGGGGAATGTAATTAAGGTCTTTTAAATTTCCCCACCAGACTGTCTAAAATGTAGATTCATATACCAGGAATAAGAATCTTATCTTGATTTTGATGAGGAAATGAGTTGTAATATGTGTTTTACTACCAACTACTCTAACAGAAACCCTAAAATTAAGTTCAGACCTCTCCTTAGTGTTGCTCCAGGGATGAATTTACCCTCTCCTGTACTACAGATCAGTAACACTAGGATATTGAAAGTAATGCTACAAACAGCTTTCCTTGTACTCTTTTGGAAAAAAACCCCAAATAACCAAAACCAAAAAGCCAAAAAAAACCAACTCAAAACTTTTTATATAGGAATAGTTTTACTGTAAGGTTGCCTGTATCAGGCAACATTCCTGTAGACTCAGTCTACATTCCTTCCTAACGTTCATGTTGAAACAGAGTTAAGTAAAGATTCATGTTGTAGTGGTGACAGGAGGAGTTGTTACACAAGATGTAAAGTTTCCCTTGGATTTCATGTCACAATTTTTTCTCATTACTTAAACAAGAACTACATTGAAGTGGTGCAGGTACCAGGCCATAAAGATTTCCCTTGGTGCTGACAAACTCTGAGACCGCAAACGGAGGTGCTTACATGCCGCAAGAGATATTGCATAATGTTCTTTTCCTTTAGGCTAGGGATTGCTGTCACAAAGGAAACATCTTTATATAAGAACTTCTATTGTAGCAAAAAACATTTAGTTCTCATTATGTTTGAAGATTTCAATTCCAGCATGTTTTATTCAGTAATCTATGGAAACTATTTTTAAGCATGCAGCTTTTAGCCTGCCTTATTTATTACACTGCTCTTGGAATTGCTTCAATTATTGTCAGTAATTCTGCTTTATTAGTTAGTGATAGACAACTACAACAGAGGAAATATATTGGTTTTTAAAGAAAAGAAATAAAGAATACATGTTTCATGAGGAGTTCTGACAAAGCTTTTACAACTGGTATATACAATACACCTGCATACCTGATTTGCTGTAGTTTATTGAGTCCATTTGTGAAGATTTTGACAAGTTAAAAATAATTTTTGTGGCAGTGAGTTGTTAAACAATAAAGGAAACAGGAAAACAATTTTGTTGGAATGCTGCAGTTCATCCCTGGGTCACTGGCATGGGAGTTTGGGCACACACAATGTGTTGAGAAAGCAAAAATTGGAGACAGGAGCTGATTTAGAACCATAGGTAACTATATCAAGGAAACAAACACAAATGTAAATCCCCAGTCATACTGGCCAAAATACAGATAGAGTTACTGTTGGACAACATTTGTAGTATTTCGACTTTTAGGGTATTGGTAGCTATTTTTCTGTATTCTCTGAATCGCTGCTAGGTGATGAGATAAAGAATAAGAATATTTTATATTCACAAACAGACTCTTTTTCCCTTGAATAATGTATAATAAAGTTTGAAGTACTGTTAGTTGGGATATTGAACAATGACATTTCAATTCCTTTTTTTTTTTTTTTTTTTTTACTTTTGAAACTACTTTCCAGTAGAAAGATCTGAAATAAAAACTGCAGTAGCCACATTTTTTTAAAAATGGAAATCATGATTATAGGCAACAAAAACTGAGCTGATCTGCTCTTCTTATCATATTTATTTTTTGGGTTTTTAAAGTTTTAATTTATTTTTTTTTTCTGAAATGTTAACATTGTGAAAATTCTTACTCTAAAAAGCCAACTTGAATACAACATTATTTTAAGCTAAGAATGTTTTGATATCTTGAATATCTGAGACCTAGTGGTATATATGCTTTGGTGACTAGTTGCAACTGCAGCATAAGCCTGATTACTGCTACAAAGAATGCTCCTTTGAAATTGTGATTCTCCAAGGAAAATTTCCGGACAAAGTGGAGACACGGAAATGAGAATAGATTCACAAATGAAAAGTAGATGGGTAGGTGGAGTACCTGCCTCTGCCTTTGTCCTCACTGTTATCTGTTAGGCATTATTTTGAACAAGGACTGTTGTTACACCACATTAAATTTTGTTACGAGTCAATTCTTACAAACTTCACTCCTTTCACTGAGATTACAGTAAATTCTTGTCAGCCTGACATGTCAGAATCTTGCACATTTGTGAAGAGAAATGAAATATTATTTTCTTTGTATTATTGTATTACATATTACCCCTTTCAGCAATATGGGTATTAAATTTACCAGTTAAGTTTTGTAAAAGTCAAAGTGATAGATTCTTGTACTTGTTTCTGAAGGTCTGTGCATTTTGATTTAAGTGCTTTATACATCTTCCCCTACCCCTTTTAATTGCAAGGTATTACGGTCATAATCAGGCATGGTGAATAGATACCAACCATCAATCAGCACCAGAATCGCCGCTAAACCATATTCTCAAGTGCCACATTCAAACACCTCTTGAACTTTTCCAGAGATGATGGCGCCACCTCCTCCCTGGCCAACTTATTCCAATACCAAACTCTTTCAGTGAAATTTTTTTCCGATATCTGATCCGAAGCTCCCCTGGCACAACTTAAGGCCATTTTCTCGTGTCCTCTCACTTGGGATGTGGCAGGAGAGACCAACCTGCAGCTCACTTCACCCTCCTGTCAGATTGTTGTTGTAGGCAGCAATGAGGTCCCCCCAAGACTCCTCTTCTCCACATTAAACAACCCCAGTTCTCTCAGCCACTCCTCATAGGAATGTTTTCTAGACCTTTCAACAGCTTTATTGCCCTTCTCTGGACACACTCCAGCACCTCAATGTCGTTTTTGAAGTGAGGGGCCCAAAACACAATACTTGAGGTGCAACCTCACCAGTGCTGAGTACAGCAGGACACTCACTTCCCTGTGACTACATGTTCTTATCAGTTTTTGTTTCCCAATTCTCAATGATTCTCATAAATCATGAACTGATAGTAGGAAGAAAATTTTCTGCTGGATTAAACAGAAATTTAATTTTTAACTTGTATTTTACTTTTTTTTCATTGAAATTCTTGTAACAGTAGCACAGTGAAGTGGTTTAGGCAAAAAAAAAAAATCGCATTTTTGTCTTTTTATGCAATTCTCCATAAAATAAACTCTTCTTTCACATTTTGTCCTTCTGTTTTCATACATCATTCTTGATCTTATACAGTATTTTCAGGTTCACTGAATCATTACATTTTTTAAGGTTATCACCAAGCTTGGGCCTCTAGAGTGGATTCTTAATACTCCCAGCCATCACAGAGTTCATCATGGTAAGATAAAAACGTTTTATTCCTTGGTGTTTTATTGTGTTTTTTTTTTCTCAAGGTCACAATTTTTATAGTAATAATAATGTAGTAAAATTGAACTGCAAAATCGGTTTTACAGAAAGATTGCAATTTTGACCACCACTACAAAAGCAGACCTTGTATATTTAGAGATTTTACAGTATTTAAAAAAAATTTTTAGAACTTTAATTTTAAAATGTTCATGTTTAAAATTAATTATTGAGCAGAAATTGAGTCTGGAACACGTGAAATAATTTTAAGACTGAGCAAAACAATTCAATATTTGTTAATATAAAGAGTGACAGAAAAATACTTCGTTTTTCCCTGACTACTGAAACGTTATCAACAAACATGCTTTTGTGTTCAAATTCAAGCACTGTATGTACAAAAAGGCATGACTATGTTTTAGAAGAGCTGTTAAATATTTTAGTGGAATTTGGTTTCAGCTGTCTGTATTATTGATAAACCTTACTCCGCACAAGTGCACTATGGTTGACTTTTCATCAATATTCAGAGGCATTCAAGACTGTACAGCATATGTAAATGGGATTAAGAACCCCTCTGCGTGCTGAAAAACGTCATGAAGATATCTGAGGAGTAGAAGTGAATTTCATAGATGTCCTTGACTCATTCAATGTGCAGAGACAAGTTTAAAAGAAATAGGGGAATGGAAAAACAATTTGACACAGACTCAAATGCAGTTATATGTACAGAGGATATTATTATTTATTATGTCTTTCAAATGTAAAGTGTTTATGGCAATGTGTAGACTTTTTAAAAAGACTGTGGTGCTATAAGTGTCTAATCCTTCTAATTTGCAAAACTACTGGTAATCCTAGAGGGACACACTCCACTCTTATTCGCTGTGCTGTAAATCTAAACTAATCCTCTAAAAAATCTAAACTAAACTCTGGAGCTGATCAAGGGTTGTACAATTGCTCCAGACAATCTCCACGAATTGAGGATTATGTAATCAATTTCTCTTTGCTCATATCTTTGAAAGAACAGCGTATTTACAAACGCATTCCCTAGAAAACATAGAAGGATCAATTTTCCTCACACTGAAATTATTAATAATGAAGGCAGGATCACACATAAGAAGATAGAGATAACTGACAGGCATTAATGAGATGATTACAAATATATTTATTCATTATATACTTTCTGTGGTATAAATTGGTGAAGTTATTTTTGTTTGGTTTTTAATTTACCTTTATATACATATATATATTTGTGTTTGTTTATTTTCTTTCAACTAGGTTTATTCTCCAAATTAATCATTTTATTTCACAGAAGTTTTCAGTATGACACATTGGGTTAGTATGTTTGAATCTGAACAGAAAGAGAGCAATAAGTCTAGTTAGAAAAAAGAAATTTTATAGAAGTGTAAGGAGTGGTGGCTTAGCTATTTTTAAAAGTTATTCTTAGAATATAAAGTGATGCTAATGATGGTTTTTCTTCATAATTCATGTTCATGTATTCTTCTATATGCCATTACTTGTCTTACAAATGAGCTTTACTATAGGTAGAAATCCTTACTGCATTGACAAAAATTACGGAGGCACACTCATTATCTGGGACAGGATATTTGGTAAGTAAAAAAAGGTTTTCTCTCTCATGTTTAGTCAGTGTGGCAAAAATACGTATACTTTCGTATTTGATTGTTGGTTGTTCTTTTGTTTTCTTCCATCAGGAACATTTGAGGCTGAAGATGCAAAAGTTGTATATGGCTTAACACATCCAGTAAATTCATTTGATCCCATCATGCTCCAGGTGCTATAGTTTGTATCATTGATTGGTATCTTCAACAGTCAGTCATATTCAAAAGAAACTGCTCTTTTCTTGCTTCGCTGCGCAGTCAGTTACATTATCTACAATTTCTCCAGTATTTCAGTTATAAGACAATAATTTCTACTCACTGCACAAGTATATGTAGAGCTTGTAGCAATCATGAAAATACAAACCAGTAAAAGTAACAACTAATTACAATGGTGATGTAACAGGTCTTGGACTGAATGATGCCTGTTATTCAATATGCAGTGCAGTATGCAGCAAAGCATGGACAAAAATTTATTTTGTCTATTGTTTTTCTTCTCTAAATATTGCTATTCATAAATAATTCAATGGTATAATATCTCCTGCATATTTGCTGTTCAAGGTACCCCAGAATGATTATATAGCAGCCATCATGGTCTCAGAAAAACCTCCAGAACAGGCTGAAAATAGTTTTTTAATTAAAAAAGGAAAAAAATAAGAAAAAGATCTTAGGTGGTGCTTCTTAGATTTATTGGTTCTGTAGATAAAATTTCTCTGTAAAAACCTGAGGAATAGTGGAGCCTATATTTTTGTTGCCTGATTGTTCATTCAAAGAATGGCATTTAAAGGATGAGAAATTCATCCTGCATGGGTGTCCGGGCTGGAAAATGGAAAGAGATGCAATTATATCCATTTGAGTCAGATATCAAGTAATTCATTTGTTGAAAGTATGTCATGTCAAGGTCTCAGTAACCAAATTCTCATTTAGAACTACCATAAATATAGCTATACAATACACCAGTAAATACTCTGGATTGACTGTAAACTGACTGATGAAAAAACAGATATAACTCTAAGCAGAAGTCCTCGTAATCCTCATAGTGAACCAAGGGCTTGATATGGCTTTTACCTGTTTCAGACAGGTTTTCTTAACTGTCATCATCTATTTCTAATTTATTCTCTTTACAGAGTTTGATAAATTATTTATTTGAAAGTGAAAAAGTAATAAAATATAATGTTTTATTAAACTTTATTTTGTTAACATTTAAAAATTACTTGATCTTTTTTTTTTTTCCAGCTACGTCCCTTGGCTCATATTTGGAACACATTTTGGGCCACACCTGGATTCTGCAATAAGCTTTCTGTCATATTCAAAGGGCCAGGCTGGGGACCAGGCAAACCTAGACTTGGCCTTCCTGAGGAAATCCCAGTGGTAAATAGAACATGCACAGGCTTTCAGTTGTGTGTAATTTACTTGGACCTCTTAATGCTACTGGATCAATGTTAAAAACTCTACACATGCTATTTTAAATTAGCAAATTAGCAGTCATAAAGCATAAAGGAAGATGAAATGGGAACAGAAACTGAAGGAAATTAATGTTTTAGCTATGGAGCTTTTATTTTTATTTGAAGGAAAAAAAGTATTTTTTATTTATTTTTTTCTTATTCATTCCCTGAAGAGATTTTCAAAATTATTCTGTACAGTAATTTTTCTATTTTTTTTTTTTTTAGCTGTGGAAATGCACGCACATACACAGAGTTAAACTCTGTCTCACACTACATAGTATATAAGTTTGACAGTAGATTATCTGTCTCCCTTTTTATGTTTGTAAGTATAAAGAATACTTAGGAATAACAGGCTGAAGTGGGTCACTCTTGAAGGCTGGTACTTGTTTTGTTTCATACAGGTCACTGGAAAAGAAGTTCCCTTCAATCCAATTGTACCAGCTTATCTTAATTGGTATGCAGTTGTACATTTTGCTGTAATAATGGACTTATACACTGAACTTCTTGCTGCTGTGACTGTAAGTAATTTCTACCTTTATGAAATAATATCTCATGCTAACAGTAGTGACACACATTTAAATATTAAAGCATTGAGCAGAAGCTCTACAGCCTGACTCAAATCTTATCAACATAAATAGCTAAATATATAATTCCATAATATTAAATATACAATGTTTGATATTATTTAGTGAAGAGTATCTGATAACCATATCCATTATTAACATATGAGTATAATTAAGCAATTAAATTAAAAAATAGTTTTCCTAGAAAATGTATGTATCTGCTTCAGTTTTTAGGACCTCATGAGTCTTGAGGCTGTATAGATCTTAAGCTGTCCAGGTTGGTCAGACTGTTAGATGACAATAATGCCCAGGCTTTAGACGGGAAGGTTGGTGTCAGCATGAGTTCAGAGTTGGAGGAACACAAACAGAGCAAATTCTTCTTTGACTCTACAGCATATAACAGCATTGATAGAAAATTGATAGAAATACAGCAAGGAGAGGCACATATTTATCACTTCATGTTTGGGCTGATGGGACCTCTCTGGAAGATGGCTTCTTTATGAATACCTGGCGTACTCTGAAGGTGAACATTGAGGTCATCTCCACCTACAAGAAGTGAGACATTAACCGCTTCCAAGGTTTCAGATCATTCCAAGCTCCATTTTTTGCTTCCTTCTATAATGACTATTTCTCATGTAATAAAGCTAAAATTTTCTAGTTATGAAGCAGAATGTAATACATCTAATATTCCCAGAAATCAAAGACCTCCCAAGACCTACCAAAACACCACAAAAGTCTATCAGTTTGATAAACTCCCACTGGCCATCTTCTTAAACTCTTTTTTAAGACCTCCTTAGTTAAACAGTAGTTTTCTTGTTGTGTTTATGTGACCCACATTGATGTAGGCAGGCTATAACCATTCCAGGGCTCTTCTTGAGTTCTTCAGCCACTGCTTTCCTGTGGACCTATCAATCAACCTGTCAATCTTCAACCTTTGGCACGCAGGGGTTACCATCCCCTGCCCATCTCAATAGACACTGCAGCATGTAGCATTCCTGATATAATATAAAAGTTACCTCAGGCATACTTTTCTGATTAGTATTATTTTACATATTGTGTTTACCTCTGCAAAGGGTCAAACTGCAACTGCAGGGAATTTAGAGATTACTAAATTATCTGAGGCTTAATCTATTCTAAGTTGTTTCTGAGGACAGGAAATTAAGCCAAACTGTGTGCAAGTTATGCAGTATACATGATTGCCAATGTTCTTATTTTGAGAAAAGTCTCTGCAAGATTTTCCAGATACGCTTCTAGATTCATTAAGACCATAAGCAAGTTATATTTACATAGGGTTCAGACTGTGCGTTTGAGGGTTTTTTGTTTCTTTCTTTTTGATGGTGGTTTGGTTTTTCGTTTTTCATTGTTTTGTTTTTGATTTATTTTGGTTTGGTTTCTTGATTTGTTGTTGTTGTTGGCTTGTTTGGGTTTTTTGGTTTTGTTTTTATTTTTTTTACTTTGTTGCTGTTGCTTTTAGCAGCAATAAGTAAGGATTCTGATCACAAAGGTTTTCTTCTATTTTATTCTTCTTTATTTTTGCCTTTTTCTGATCCTGGAAGGAAAACTGGATGGTCCACATTAAATTCTCTGCTGATACCTGCAGCTGTTTAAGACTAAGTAACAAGGGATGTTGAAAAATGCACCCAAGACCCAGATGATCGTGAAATTCTTTCAGCCATGGAGGAAACATGCTGAAAATACACCAGTTTTGAACTTAGTTTAGAAAAACAACTAGAAAATTCTCTGCACATAACTGCAGAGTAATAAGGTAGTAAGGATAAGAAGGAGAGCACAGGGGATTAGAAGCACCTCATCTCAGGACATAAACCTTCAGCGTGGGTGTAGAAAGTGCTGGTCCCAAGGCAGAGTTCCAGCATCGGTCTGCAGTAAAGTGGGGAAGCTGTCATGAGAAGGAAGCTTGTGTATGAATAACTTTACTTGGCAAAAATCTTTCTTCAATATCAGTTTTCCACTACACTGAGTTATGAAATGTCTATGGATACAACTGGAACTTTCTGTCTGGCTATGAATTATGTCATAGCTGTGGCATTGCTCCATAAATGGAGAAAACTAACTGTTTTCCTCATCTTTAGGGATAAGTTCCATTTCATAATAGCCATAAGACACAGCACACAGCTATTACATTTCTCAAGTGATTACAGTTGCTCAGTGTTTGGTCTCACGCCTTGTAGAAGTGTTAAATTTCTCTATCTGTAAAAAGCAACCATATACTTTCTGTCTGAATGACCTACATTTAACTTGCGAGAAGAGCAAAACAAGAAGGAACAAATACATATTTTCCACAGGAGAGAGCATGCAATGTTTGTTTTCTGTGTAGTGATCTGCACTACATCCAGCAAATAAAAGTTGCTTCTGAGGTCTGCATATCTAGATCTGATCCAAAGCTCATTGAAGAAATGGGATTTGGATCAGTCCCAGAGAGAGTGCTAGGAGTGTAAAACTGCAGTACATTCAAAACAAAAGTCTCATTGCTCCAGAGCTGCATGTATCACATAAATCAAAGTGAAGTGCACCTTAAACACATTTTGCAGCGTCTTTTTTTTATTGTTGATAGGTACTGTAACGTTTACTGAGTTTACAATTCTGTGAATATATAAGCAGCTTCAATTAGATGAAAAGTAGTGAGAGGTAAGATAGATCTCTTGAAAGTGGAGAACACAATTACAATTAATGTATCCATTCAGTAGGACATCACCAAGTGTTGTCTGTGGAATATTGCTAGGAATTTACAAGTTTTTTCCTAGGAATTCTAACTTAGAATAAGTTCATACAGCCAAAGACACCTAACAATACAAATCTCATAGCATTGTATTAGGATTCCTAATCTGAATGTTGAAAGTGTCTGATATAGGACAGCAGGGCATCTCTTAACAGTTGAAATGTGCCATCATCATCCCTAGCAATTTTTTTGAAACACTGGACAAATAAGGATTAGAAGATATATCTGTGTTATTCTTCAAAAGGGAGAAAACAATCCGAGTTCTTTGAAATATGAAAGTCAATTTGGAATATTTCAATGGTCATCTAAATACTCATTTGGTATAACATTTCCTTTGTTTAGATGAATTATTTTTTTCTTTACTAAAAACTATAAAATAATAATGCCATGGCATTCTGTTGATTACAAAGCCACATAAAGTTCTTACTAAATTCTACAATCCCCTCCCCATCCATTTTTAAGGCTCAAATGTATATTTAAAGCTTTCAATGAAAAGAAATATATTTTTGTTTGATTGCAGCCAATAACCACGTTGCAAAGTTGTGGCTGACTTGTAGTTGGGAAACTTGCTGTGGTCCCACATGCTTCCCTGCTTAGACAAATACTCCAGTATATAAATGCCCATTTATTTTATATATACATCCATGCATACTATGTTTAAGTGGAACATGCATGCTGGCACTAATGAAGGTGGAAAAGGCACATTCTTTTCACACTGCTGCTTGCATTGCAGAGATTTAATGCATGATATTAGTTTAGTGATATAACCCACTGACTATTTTGTTTATTTTGGTAGAGTAATGCCTAGAAAATGGATGCTTCAGCTGCCAGCATCCACTTCATAGGGTGATACATGTTTGAAAGCAAATAAAAGAATCAAGGCAGCATATAAAACTATACCACTGGAGCTGTAAGAGAAAGTTAGAGAAGCAAACTACTAATAGTAACATTTATGGTGTATGGCTGTTTTTCTAAAAGCTGTTATTCCCAGTGGCATCATGGTGCGCTTTACTGCAAACTTCTTGGTAATCCTTGACCAGGAACACAAATTAGAGGATGCATTTCTTTTTGTTGTATATAAATGTGGTGAAGGGTAACTTGCACCTTCTACCTTCATGGTTCCCAGTGAAGTCATGCTTTTGTGTGAATCTGATGATAGTGACAATTTGAAATTAACTGTGATCTGCAGGTTGTGCTCTATAATTCTTCAGTTCTTCATGTTCTGGGATGCAGGGGTTGTAGACCATAAGGAGTTTTATAAACAGTGGTCAAAATACTATTGTTCAAGTAGGAGACTGTCTGAAATGAAATGGAAATTGGCTTGAGAAATCAAATCTGTAAAATATGATCACACCTGGCTCAGATCATTATTATGCCAAAGAATCTCTTGTAATTTTTTAACCATTTAAAGATAAAGCCTTGTTTATATTCGAGTTTGATTTTTTTCAGTTTTTCTGATTGACTAATATGCATTAAAATATATTTCTATTCCTTTGTTGTTTTTTCTTTCTTTTTTCTGGAACGCCATGTTTCAAACCCATATACAATTTATTAATTTCCTTTCAAGTTCTTCATTGATCTTTATTCTTCTGTGTCTAGATAAATCTGGAGAGCCAAATGATAACTCCAAGCTCCATTTTTGCATGTCTTAGAAAAAAAATTTTTAAATTGTTTGCAGGGTCACAACTCCAAATTCTATACTTCAATCTTTTCTTTCTTTGCAGAGAGAAAGCTTCAGTCTGAATTACAATACTACAGTATCTCTATTGTCAAGATTATAATTATTTCAATATTTGTCAACAACAATATAATAGAAAAATGATAATGAAAATTGTTACTGTGTCCTGAAAATATGTTAACTTTAAAAGAGTGATTTTTTATTTGTTTTCCTACTCTTCTAGAAATGCCAAATAAAATATATCTTCAAGCAAAGAAAAAAGTACTTGATACCACTGAATTATGATCCAAAAATATCTGCTTTGGGAAGTGTTTTCTGTCATTCACTCAAATCCAGCTCTTCAGTGCAGTACCAAATTTAGGCTTTAGCCTTGCAGTATAGCTAATGGCAAGAAATAGAACCTTCCCAAAGTGCTCTCTCTTCACTAATTACAACAAACCCATAAGTTAATAACAGATTTTTCAGGCGTGTCAGTGAATGTACTTAAGACAGGTAGAATGAATCAGCACCTTGCTTTTCGAAACAGGAGTCACAACGAAACCCAGATGCCTTGGTGACTGATTGTCTAATGCTATCCAGCCCAGAAACACTGAGAAGGCAGAAAAGTACGAAATCATGCAGATCTTTTAAACTGGGGATTTGGGACACCCTTATTTTTTCATTCATAGCATGTACTGTTGGATCCTTCCTGAAGCCAAGTATTAGCACTTGTTGTCTCAAAACCATTGCAGTTTCATTAATTTTCCATAAAGTGTGATTTCAGCCATATATTGTAAAGTAGCACTTGATTGAAATCTGGATTTGACATTCACTTCTCTTTCCTGCCTAAGAGGGATACAAAACCTTACTCTTTTCTCAGAATAGTGCCCTATGACTGTGGGAGCATTTTTAAGGCAATCTGCAGAACCTGGTGCGTCACACTGGGAACAAAGCAAAATCTGGCTCACCTGGCCAGAATGACTAGGTTTAAAAAAAAAATTAATTCTTCCACTTAAAAGAGAGGACAGTCTCTAAGGAGAAACGTCTTGAATTCCAGTCCTCATTCCCTGGAAAACTCCTTTATTCGACAAGTAACAATCACTGAAAAACATATCAAAGCACTTCTCAGAAATTTATGGGTGAGTTCCCTTCTGCCTGTGCCAAAACATGTTTTTCTTTGCTCACTTCTTGAATTTTTGTATAACCTAGTTTCTACAGGAAGCTAAAGTGGGAGTTGCATTCACTGTGGCTAAATGAGCAGTTAAAGAACTTCTCATTTTATTAAATTCAAATAGAATCTCTGCCTGATTTCATAAAAAATTTCTGTCCAAACATTTTGTCACTTCAGAAAAAATTGCTTCGTGCTAATAGTGGAAGGTTTGTCAGTAGGAGGAATGGAACGTTGGAATTGGAAATGTAGGAATTCAGTAATAAGTTTAATTCTCTCCTTGTATCAATCTGAAAAAAAGTGGCTTGACAGGTGTCATTTGTGAGAAGTTTGTTCTGTCTTGTAAAGTCACGACGCTGCTGTTTAGCTTGCTCACTGTTGGGATTGAGTTTTCTTTGTTCAATAACTGTTTGTTAAAGATATCTAAGTAGGTGTTCGTGATTTTTAGTAAAACAACAGAAAGCTGCACAGCCTGAGTGTGTGGCTTGATGTGTTTTGCAAACATGGGCATTCTAAGTTCACACAGCTGTAAAACTTGAAAATATCCTCCTGTGGCCTCCCACGCTCCCAGATACTTACCTTAGATCTCTTTGAGGGGTTGGGGCCACCACTGAAGGAAGCTGAGTGTGTCACTGAATAGGATTTATTGAAATCAGGGCAGACATTCATAGAGCTTTATTTTACCAGTGCTTGCATTCTGAAAGTGCAAGATGCTGTTCATAAACTGTATTGCTGTTAAAGCAGGAAAGGATTCCTATCACTCAATCAGATCATTACTTTTGTTTTTGTTTTTGGGGTTTTTTTTTAATGAAAAAAGAGCTCTTCAAAACTAATATTTGAAACAAAGTCAAAGTGGGAACAAGAAAACTGATTAAATATTTGATTTTCAGAGGCAGCTGAGTACAAAAAAGACAAATTAATAAATGAAAACTCAATTCAAACTTCACAATCGAAATAGTTTCTGGTTTCCTGAGTTTTATTTATATCATTTTAATGTAAATTTTAAGGACAGAAGTCCCTATTCATCCAATTACTCACACACATGTATAAAGCTAGCAATTGTTTAATTGAAATTAATGATATAAGTGGGAGAGTTTTGCTGAGTTGGGAGTCGTGTTTAGTTTTTATTGAAGGGGAAACATTAATTTTGTTTCTTCTCAAATATGACCATGTCATGTGAATTACTATTCTCACCGATACAATGGTTTTGGTATCCATTGGAATTTATAGATAACTGTTGTAAAGACCTGGTAATATAAGATGAAATTAAACGAACATGCTGGATCCTGGGATCTTTATTTAGATGGAAGCTTGTTCTCCCTTTCTGAAGTCATAGGGGAATTGAGTAACTTTGGGAAAAGACAAAGCTTGCAGAAAGGGATGTTGGAAATACAACTTTCAGGGATCGACTATTTAAGGTGGTTACTCTGGATAAGTGTGCTATCCAGAGTTTTTGTTGTAAAATTTAAGGTAACAAATTACTTTAAAAGCAGACACTAATATCACTGAGTAAGGAAGTTGAAGCTACTGTTCTGGAAAAACTCATTTTCTCTTCAGAAAATTACTCTAAATGAATTCTTTGCCTACTTTTTTAACAGACCTTGTCACCAGGAACTGTTCTCCTGAGAATTGGCTTTATCATTCTGTCCCTGGCCTCTTTTGGACTACTAATGGAGAATAAGTAAGAGAAAAACCATGGGTTTTTTTTCTTCTTCCATTATGCATTATTTATAATAATTTGGAAATCTCAAACATGTCAGAAATTATATTGATAAAGAAATATAGGTACACTTGAGCACATAGGTTGTTTTCTGTAGACTAGAAAATAGTACATGACTAGCCAGCACCTAAACCGAGGGAGGAGCATTCCCATAGCAATTAGTGACTACATCTATATTGTCCCTTCCAGAAAGGTTTTGGAATGGGTTAGTAGAGTCTCCCACTGCATTTACATTTATTGGATCTACACCTGTACATCTGGGACACTGACAGGTGAGTGGGTCCTGCAGCCATCCCAAGGCTCTTCAAGTCAGACTGCAACCATATTGTGTCAGTCCCATGTAGCACGCCATAGGTGTCACATACAGTGATGGTATGTGAAAAGCACACAATATAGCTTACAGTAGATTCAAAATCATGTGCAAAATTTTGTAGACTTAAGACTAAACTTAATCAGTATGGATTCAAATGAAATTGGATCTTGAATACACCAACCCAGTGAGACATACATTATGAAGTAGTCCATACAGGCATGTCGCCCTAGAGAAGATCAAGTAGCAGCCACATTTTTTTACAAAGAAACTGTTTGTCCTGCCAGAGGAGAAATATTGAATAGAAGCTTCCTTTGAGACTGAAGTGTAGGACTGCTTTGCACCTTCTGTGGATTGTGTTTTCAGAAAGGAATACCTTTCACTTTTATAGACTGAACAGTTTATTTCAAAACAGGTAAAAATCACATAATCAATTAATTGGAAAAGACCTCTGAGATCATCAAGTCCAACCTTTAACCTAGCACTACCATGTCAACTAGACCATGGCGCTATGCATCACATCCAATTTCTTCTTAAATACCTCCAGGAACAGTGACTCCACCACCTCCCTGAGCAGCCCATTCCAATGCCCAATCACTCTCTCTGTAAAGAACCCCCTAAGGTCTAACCTAAACCTCCCCTGCTGCAGCTTTAGGCTATGCCCTCTTGTTCCACTGCTAGTTGTCTGGAACAAGAGACTGACATCCACCTTACCACACCCTCCTGTCAGGTAGTTGTAGGGAGTGATAAGATCTCCCCCGAGCCTCCTCTTCAGGCTAGACAACCCCAACTTCCTCAGCTTCTCCTTATAGGACTTGTGCTCCAGTCCCTTCACCATCCTTGTTTCCTAAATTTGTCATTATGCCAGATATGTGTATAATTTAGTGGTTTAATGATGAGAATTAGTAAAAATTCACAGAAATAGACCAATGAAAAGATTCTGATCTACTTATGTAACAGTTTTCAGAATTTTGCTGTAGTCATTTTTGAGATTAAGGCAGTTACTATATATATATATATATAGCTGCATTTGCATGAGTTCATATGTGGCTTGTAAGTATGTGTAAGTACCTTGTAAGGTGTATCCTACAAAAACTTAACTATAAGGTTAAGAAAGATGAGTTGATGTAAGTGCAGGACATCACTGACTAATTCTACTTTCTCTTTTTCACTGAACTTAAAGAAAAGATTGGATATTAATCAGAATTGATTCTCTTTTCTAGGTCTAAAGCAGGAATTTTGGAAATCATCCGCTGCATAGTCTTCATAGGTGTTTACCAACTTGGCTACTTTAGGAGTCAGTTTTCTTTTTTGGGCTATGCATATGAGGTAAGACATTTATTTTAAAATGTAAATGCTGATTAGTCTAGAGTTTTTATCTTTTCAAAAAAAGGAGAAATCACTAAACAGTTATATTTTGCTTTCTTACTTTTTTATAAGGATGAGTAGAGTATTATTTTTTCTTATCTCTGTTTTTCATTTTTTCATTTTGTAAGAAAATTATTTGATTTTGCTGCAATTTGCAATTTTCATGGGAAAAAATTATGAATTTGTGTGTTTACCATTTTTTGCAAACATATTACTGGCCATAGGCTTTGAAGTGAATAATATAAATGCATTACAGAATTTGAATTCACCTTTTATGGGAGAAATCTAGAAATTCCTGAAGTCTGGAAGACTTAAATATGAAATATTTTCTTCTGTACTTGTAGTGTACCTCAGAAACTTACTTTTAGCCATAGAAAAAGAGAGGACACTGGACTAAATATATCTATGATCTGATTAAGCTTGGCTGCATTTGTGTTCTTAGCACTTATATTTATTTTGTTTGAGTCTTTAGTTTTTTAAATATTTTTCTTTTTTTCAGTACAGTTGATATTTCGTAACTCTTTTAATATTACCAGAATAAAGTAACCAGAATCATTAATGTGATTCTGATCTGAATAACATTACCAAGAAGTTACAATTAACAGCAAAAACTACATTTAGTTACCAGCAAAAACTCTTATCAGTAAGGTTATGAATGGGTTGCTAAACTAGTTGAACTGTTATCAGAAAGTTACTTTTTGGCTTAAAATCAGAAAAAAAAAACCAACAAACAGTAGGGACTGAGGCTCAACCAAGTTCAGAATGGTTCCTTTGACTTGAAATATCTGTAAAATGTGTAACAACTTTTCTAAGTGGAGGGTTTTGGTAGTGGTGTTGATTCTCCTGCTTTTCTAATGGACTAGACAATAAAAAAAAAGAAAAATATGTAATGCTGTTTTGAGTCTGAGTGTTACTTTGTTTTGTCTTTGCAACAACTATTAGACAATATTTAACGCTAGTTAGATATCACTAATTGAGAATTGTTTATTTTTTTCCCCCATATTGTTACATTGTCAAAGTTTTGGTGTGTAAATCAAGCAGTTCTTGAATTCCTTTGATTCCTTTGATTCCTTTGAGTCTGCTAGAAGTCCGCAGATATTTTAAGGGTTTTACTGGCTTAAATATAATTTGGAAAATGTTTGTATTTTTTCATGAGTAGCATAATACAGGCATGTAGCAACAAAGTCTAAAATTGTTTAGGCCTTGAGATACAGCTTTCATATTTGAATTATTTGGGTATTCTAATCGAATTTGGGGAAAACTATATGTCATAATATACACTCTTGATATTTCCCTTGCTGAGTTGTGTGTATTTGTATTTTAAAATTCCTTAGTAAGAAACAAGTAGAATTATCAGATTTTTATTTCTATTGTTTGTAGGGACTTATATAGCTTCCCATTCTTTTTTGGAGAAGAAAATACAATTAAATGGTTCTTCCTCTGTCATATGTTCCTGCATTAAAAAATTAACTTTAGTGTCATCTTAAGTTCTCTTCTGTACTTTCCTATCCTGTTTTTCCTTTTATTCTTTATATTGGAGTTCTTTGTTGCTCTATTTTTAGTCCTTTGTTTGGCACTGACTAGGTAATCCATTTATAACAAGAAACAGGAGTACCTTGCTCAAAATTTTTCTTTGAAAATTCTGAAAGAATACGTGCCTTTCAAATTGTTTGCTATTGGGGAGACAGGAATAGACAATGCTTCTGAGTGATGCTGATATGTCTACATGTGGGACTTATATTTTATCATGAATCAACAATTTGGTGATATTAATAGGTTTTGCGATCATAGAATCATAGAATAATGGAATAGTTTGGGCTGGAAGTAACCTATAAATGTCACCTAGTCCAACCTCCTGCAATAAGCAGACATATCTTCGGCTATGTCAGGTTGCTCAGAGCCCCATTCAACCTGACCTTGAATGTTTCTAGGAATGGGGCAACTACCACATTTCTGGACAACTTGTCACAGTGTTTCACCATCTTCATTGTAAAAAATGTTTCCCTTTTAGTACCCTGAATGTTTGTCATGAACTTCAAAGCATTCCCGACTTTAAAAAAATGATCTGCTTTTGCTCTCAGTGCATTATACAGTTTCTGGATTCTTAGTATGCATGTTCTTATGTGTCTAATGAAATTTATATTAAAGTCTGAGCAAAGAAAAACTGCTGGAGATTTCTCAATTCATATTGAAATGTCTTCAAACATTAATATTTTGTCTTGATATCTACTTGATCGTTTTGAAACAGTAGTACCATAAAGCATAAAAAACGCAAAACCAAACAAATCATTTTCCCAGAAATTAGGTCCAAGATTTATCCTAAAATTGCTTCTGTTCAGCATTTAAATAAGTTATGTATCCATAATAGTATAATAGTGTAGATAACTTTTAATATCTTTTCTGGCCCATGAATGTAGAGATATCTTAAATGCACTTTTTAAAATTTATGTTACCTATCTTTTCAACTTCCTTTTCTCTGTTTTGCTTTCTCATCCTCTTTAAAATTTTAAGAGCTGTAAATTAAAACATTTACTTAATCTTTTTGTTTTCCTCACCTAAATATCCCCTCTTGAACATACACCTAGGTTTAGCTGACTTTGATCTTTTTAATGTTCTATTTCTAGCACTCATAATCTGTAATATGCTCAAATAATGTTCTGCTTACATCCTTATCCTTATATGTTGCCAAATAAACAATGCTTTAGTAAGAGTCAACACACAACACTAGGTAAAAGAATTTCTCTTGACTTTTTTTTTTTTTTTTTTTTTTTATAAATTATGCCTTCCAGGGCATAATTACTTAGGAATGAAGAGATATGAACTGCAGGAGACATGGTGGCATTATTTGGTGTTTGTAGACTTTAACAAATAATTCTTCTCCAAAATTTTTAATCTAATGGTGCCCACTGCAGCAGATAAGTGTAAGACTTATTTTTACCAATGGCATGTCTAATCATTAGTGAAAAAGTATGTGACTCTTTTCTATTCATTGGGGGTTTTTCTGTTACCATTACATATGTTCATATTTTAGAGACAGTTGATAAGATTTCAGAAGTAAATATCTTTGCAGTACTTTTTTGTAGGGTATTCTAACTGCAAAAATAGCTATCTTAGCTGGAAATTATTGCATTTGGCTCATAAGAAGGTCTGACAATTGTCATAATTACTGCATGGGAGGAAGTCCTTCTGGTGGAAATACGGAAGAAATGAGAGAAAGGTAGGAGGTTAGTGAGAGAAGGGAGAAGAACAGAGGAAACAAGGAGCAAGCCTTTCCCACTTTGCCATTAAATAAGCTGAAGGGGACATGAAAAAAGCAGCTAGTGATGCCTATCTGCAGTCTTAATATGGTTGTTAACTGTGTCTGTAGTCTTGTAAGAACAGCATTGGCTCTACTGATACTTTGAAGTTGTGTGCTATTAGCTTAGGTTCCATATGAAAATTTTGTTCTTTTTCTTACTGTTTAAATATATTGTTGTCCCCTGCATTTGAAATCTTTCAGTGGTATACTCATGGTGCTTTCTACCATTGCCCTTTCCTGCTCCAAAAAAGAAAATAATTTGAAGCTATCATCATTACGAAAGTGACAACAGGAGATGGAACAGTACACGTTTCTCAGCATGCATTTTCTGTTCTTTGTCCTTTGTGTATTTCATATAGATGATTAGATGAAAGAAGAATGGGAGGTTGTGGTTTGCTTGGGGGTTTATGTTTGGTTGGTTTGTTTGTTTGTTTAAGAAAAAAAGTGGTGATGTGTGAGGAAATTTTTATGTCCTAAGAAAACTGTTTCTTGAAGGAGATATATTTGACTGATTTGAAGAGCCAGTGTGTTTCTTTTTGAAAATCTGTACTGCCACATCCTATACTAGTTAGTTTTCTTTAGGCTGATTACTTCATCCCTGTGTAATGTGATGATTGTGTGTATTACTAAAGCCAAATCATTTTCTGTCAGACTGGGTCTGGAGCCTCCTAACCACCTGGAGGTAGCAGAAAACATTGCTTGTGTGTTCATTTACGTGACGGTTCAGCAGGCACGATATGTAAAAATATGTCTGTGATGATGGTGCACCTCTTCAAAGTGTTTCCATCCAACTGCTCTGGTTTGGCATCAGCCAGCATATTCCATGAGCTGAATTTGGTCAAGCACTGGCTGTTATTTGACAGTAGTGCTAATGAGGAGCAAGTAGAAATGAGAGTCATTGACATGTTGTTGGAACTCCTGCCTTAAAGATTTTCACCAACTCTCATAATGGCTGTAACTCAGTACTGAGAAAGACTCTTAAACTAAGGGGCTAGCAGTGAGGAAGGTGGAAGAGGAAATGTCTGTCTTGATGTATTTATTTGTCTTTTACTTTTGTTGCAGCCAAGGCATTGTATCTGAGAGTAAATGTGCAGTGCAGACTTCTGCACTGCAACTTAAGGGGCTGCCTGACTATGACCATGCTGGCAAGCATGTATTAATTTACAAGTAGAAAGGACAAATGTCTAGGGTAACTTTCATGAAAGAAAAGAAAGAAAAAGAGAAATTGTATACATGTGTGATGAATAAGTGAATACATTATTTTTTGTTTTATGTGGATATGTGGTACATTAGAAGTATAACCAGCTTTGGAAGGTATACAGAATCTTGTGCTGCAGGGCATAATTCAGCCCTTAACTAATAAAGGCAGAAATGAGCTTTGTAATAGTCAAATTGTTTATTTACTCTTCCAGAGTATCTGAACTTGGTAGATGCAGCTGTTCCAAAAACTTTTGGAGACAGTGTTCTGTACCAAGTGGACTAGTTCTCTGATCTTTGGTGAAATTCTGGTATTTCTTATGGCATGGCAGCTAATTGGTCTGGATAAAATATAAAATATCTCTTTATTAAAGAACTGATTTACACTGTATCCTGTGTTCCACAGAAGTCCGTCTTAATGTGATACATTACCACACTACTTATTTCTCCTTTCATCGTACAAAGAGTTGCTGTTACCTCACTTGTTTCTTAGTGTAATTTACCAGTGTTGGAATACTGACTTATGAGTACTGACTTAAAACAAACATTTACTCATAAGAACTTATTTCCACATCAACGATGGTTTTCTCTTCTGTAGCATTTTTCATTGGTCCCTCACTATGATCATCTGTGCCACTTTCATAGAGCCACATATCCCATATTTGGTTTCCATTAAGATTAAAGCTCCATGCCCTGTGTTATGATTTATGGCCTCAGCATTTATGCAAGTCTCTGTGCCTTAACTAGATTGGCTGGTATATTTCAAATGTATTTTAAAAATGAAACTAGGGATGGAAGGAAACTCTACAGCCTCGTGATAAAAAGCCTTGTCGACACACGTGGAATTAAACAAACATGAGTTGTAATAGTTTTTTTCTATGCTAGCTTCATTCAGAATAGTGAGCGATGCCATGCAGTGTATCCCAGGAACTGGACTTTTAATATTCTTGACAACTGCCCTAAGGGGAAAAATGTCCCTTAGTGAAAAAATCACGGTAAAATCTAGCAGTAGATTAAGTTAGTTTCCACTTAGGTGTGACAGCAGAGTCATTACTGGTTTAGACTTAGCCAGTTTGAGAGTAGGCTTCACCACCATCAACTAAAGACTATGATGTATAGTTCCAGATGCTCTGGCCAATTGACCGTAAAATTGCTCTGCATTTCTGGCAGAGCAGTTGAGCTGGAGCTTTTAAAATCTCCACTCTCTGAGCTCAACACCCTCCCCCCTCTGCTTAAAAGCTGCTCATTATTCTTCTTCTGCCCGCTGATTTTACCAAAAGAAAAACTTCTGGAATCAATTAGAAGTGTCTGCACTTGATGAGATTTGCACGTGAGTTCGGAATTGCGAGGCTTTGATAGTGTCAGCCAACAGCTGCAGTTTCAGGTGGTAAAATTGGGGAAGGAATTTTCCAGGGTTTATTTACAATCATAAAATAAAACAAAAATCAAGACAAGTTGGAAACCATCTAGGGTGTTGTTAAAACGAAGCCTGAATTGGGTTATATATTTATTTTGTCTGAAAAAAAGTAAACAGGTGGTTTATTATCAGGAAGTTTTCAATTACCTTGCAATTACTAGGCTATAATAAAATGCAAGCTATGATCTTGCTGTAGTCTTAACTACGAAAGAAGCATCTGCTATTACTTTTGTCACTTTAATTGCTTGACAAGACAAGGAGGTAGTCATACTTAATAGAAATCAGAAGCATGCAGTGGGAGATAAAGCCAAGGTAATACCCTGAAGATAGAAAATACATGTTCATGTATACTGTTTGAAATTTTGTGTTTTCTGTCAACACTCACACTCATAGTTATAAAGTTTGTTTCCTGACCCTTCTTGGCCCAAAGCAGTTAGTGATTGGATTATAGCTGTATGCAATGTTTGCATTTTAAAGATAACAGGATGCCAATGAGATTATTAATGTTCAGTTATACATCTGAGAGTGTCTTTGTAAAAATGAAGCTATGCCATTTCACACACGTTATTACTGATCTGCTTTAGTTCACAAGTCAAAGCATAATTTTTCTAAAAGGCAGTAATGCTACAAACCCTGTCAAACTGCATTCTTTTCTACATCATAATAACACATGGATAATGATAGAAATCTCCATACCAGTGAATTGCTTCACCAACATTAGTCGTTGGTGACAACTGAGATATTGCACATGTGTAGATTTTTCTGCCTGTGTAATTGCAGTTCCAGTACTAGAGCATTAACTAACCATTCTTTAATTTTTTTTGCTAATGAACAAATGTATAAATTTGCTTCAGACTGACCTTCTTCCACGGAGGTTTTACTGTCAGGAAATTTAACATGTAGAGTATTTTTTAATTAATTTTTTTCTCCCTTTAAAGAGCTTAAAGTATCCAATGAAGAAGTGCTCAGTGAATGCATGTTGGCAGTATTAGTTACCTGTGTTAGCACAGATGCACCTCTCCATCACATCACAAGCAGTGCTGGAGTTAGAGGCAGGAGTATGGTCAGCTGTTTGGGTTCTTAGGAGAGGTCCAAAGGCAGTTGGAGCAGACATGTGTGACTCTTGACAGAGGTATTGCTTACTGGTCAGTTTACACTTTTGTAAGTTTTATGTTCAAACATGATTTAAAGGTACAGTGTAAATTACATAGCGATCTCTGAGAGTCAAAGGCAGGGTCATAAAGGACAGGCAATTCCTGTGTCCTGATTGAAAGGTTCTGGCTTAGTTGCTCAGATTCATCATCCACACAGGTCATGTGGAAAGAAGCAGAAGATGCAGTCCGACAAATGCAGAAGGTAGCCCCCAACACCCTAGAGTGGGGAGCCTTCTAGCACCACTGTGTATGGCCAGTATGTGTGTGTTCTCTGGGACCTGGCTGTCTTTAAACCATTGAGCTCACCTGCATGTATGTGTTTGTTAGAACAACCCGATATGCAAAATAAAATTGCCTGCCTCCAAAGCTATTGTCACAGGCAGGTCGTCCTAATCTTAAAGAGAGGAGGGATATGTCTGTGTTCCTAAAACCATGAAAACAGATGACATAGTTTGAATTTTAACTTCAATATGGCAGGCAAAGGGATTGAGTTAACTTTTGAGACATAAGAACTTCAATTAAAGAGCTGTCTGTTGTGGAATAGATCTGTATTTGACAGATACAAGGTGATCACAAAGAACCAACTTAGTGTTCAAAGCATTTTGGATGGTTCTGTCTCATAAGATTTAAACAGAGAAAACCCAAATGTAAAAAATGCATGCAGTCCAGGGTTACTCACTATTTATATCTTGCAAGGGAAATGGAGATACAAGACCCTTCTTCCCATAAATGTCCCTTCCCACTTCCCGTAACAGTAAGCAAAACATGGCAGCTGTGAAAACTTAGCTTTTCTGCAACAGAATGTCAGTTTAGAATGCAAAGAATGAAGCCATTGGAAATCCAAATCAATACCAGTGTATTGGAAAACGGAAATTAATTCAAAATGTTATATGTCTTATTACTTTTTTAATAATAAATTCTATCTTTTGCAAAGTCTATTTTTTTTTTTTAATCTTCTTATGAACAACTCAGGAAGAAAAGCATAGTAGAAGTCCAGCCTCTATTTTTCTAGTAGCAGGACCTGAAATAAGCACGGAGACTGAAAACTAGTTTGTGACATCTGGACAATTGCAGTCCCTTTTGTCTAATTTGAGCCGTAGATCAGTAAGATAAAATCAAGATATTATCTGTGCTATGATTTATTTTCTTTATTAAAATTTAATATGTAGTATTAAATGTTGTATCATTCCCTCGTACAAGTTATGTTTTCTGTGATGTTTAGAGTCAAGTAATAAGGTAATATGCAGAAAGCAACAATGCTATATTTGGTTTTATATTTGGGCATTACGCAGCACAAAGAGAATGTTTTAAAATTTTCTTCTCCTGCCAATGCCAAATAAAAATTGCCTGATGAAAGAAGATTAGCAAATGCTATGTTTAACAACTGATTACCAAATGCAGAACACACAAAACATTTTGTATATTTAAAAGTTGGAAATAGGTGTTATGAGAAAAACATAAATGTAAAGCACTAGTTATCACTTGAAACCAAGGCAAAATAATGCAGCAAACCCCCATGAGAGTCTGGGAGTGATCACATCTGTCCTGACAGAATTTGTTTGGTTTATCTTCATGTGGAACCCATGAAATGCCTGGAATAGATTGTTTATTTTGCTGATTGGAAGCTAATATGCAGTTGAAAATGCCTAGCTTTAGTTTGAATGTTTTAGGTTTTATGGAGAAAAGGTTGCTATATTTTGTCCTTAGCTATTACCTAAATTAATTGCAGATCTGCATATGACTATAAATCTCTAGATCTATTAATTTCTCTTCCTGTTAGCTTCATGTAGTTTGGTACAAAGAATGGTCAGATGTCAGGAAACATTTAAAAGCACTGATGAAACAGGATGCTAAAAAGCAGAATGTGGCCATTAACTGCATTGTTTTATACCTCCATAGCTCCATGTCTCCATAGTTCTCTCCAGTTCCCTTTGTCTGAGACTAACATAGTTATATTATAACATTTTAGGGAAGCTACCTGCCTTTGTGCATACATAAAAGGACCTGTCCCACTTCTGTGCACTATGTAAGCAGTGAATAGACTTGCCATCATCCTAGTTAAATTCCTGGTCATTTTTTCTCCAGGCTTACAAGTGAAGCCTATAAAATAGCTTTCTCTTTCTACACAGTTTTGTGTAGAAAACTTGGAGGGGGTTTTATGTATGCATCATATTTTTAAGTTCTTTGTTGTCTTTATATCAGAACATTCTAGCCAGGATAAATGTGTTTAGGAGTATAATTCTAATATCTTGTTTCTAATGAAAATGTTGCCCTAAACTGAACCACTCCAAATGTATCCTCCATGCTACGTGTGTGGACAGTAGTTAGCTTCTGAGGTTATCTGAGTCTTATTGAAATGCATCCCCAGACCATAAAGTGTGTAAAAAGCGGGAATTCTTCTGTCAGACTTGTGAATTGGGCCTAAAAATGTGTTACAAAGATATCAACCACTGAGAAGAGCTTCATGAATTTTAAAAATTAGGCTACAACTTGCTAGAATTTGCCATGCCCTCTGGATAGCAGTCTAAAATGCGGTTTTCTGAAAAAACATAGCATATGCTTTGATATGTCTTAAGAAGCACTGAAAAAAATTTGAGACTTTTCTAAATAAAAAGATACAATATTCCTTTCTCTTCCCTTTTATTACCCCTTTTTTTTTTTAAATCTAAGTACGAGAAAGGCAAAAATACTGAAGGGAAATGGAGAGGGAAAATTTATTTTCTAGTGCAGTAACCAAATCAAAATAAAATAAAATAAAATGTACAAAATATTTTGAGGTCCATGAAAACTGGAAATTTCTTTGCTCCTTTTACAAAATGGAAGACAAACCAAAACTAGTGGGAGGTTGGAGGTGGGTAGTTAGCATGTTTCTACCTAGGTTGATACACTTTTATTTCACTTTAAGTTTGGAGTTTTTTCACCTCACTGTTATGAAACAAGAACAATCGAAATCAAAATATTGGCCAAAACAAAAACATTTCATTGTGACCAAACTAAAATCATCTCACTCAAACTTCTCTGTTTAAATTAGTCAAAAGTCTTAAACTTGCTCTGAGTTCTATAATCTTAAAATAACACATTTCAAGAAATAAATTCTTTGATTTAATTGTCCCATCTCTGCTTCTAAGAGGAGAGAGAAATAAGTAGAGTGTTTTGTCTAGATGGCTATCTGAGGATCTTGCTTTTGGAAGTAAGAAGCTTTCTATTAACAGAAGGAAACTGTATATTTAAAAAAAAAAATCTGTCTAGTTTCAGCACAGTCCTTGGTATTGGTAGAGATCAGCTTTTTCACACCATGACTTTTTTTCTGTCATTATGCATTACTCAAGGGTAGCTCACTTGAAACAGATAAATAATTCTAGAATACTCTAATTAGCAATAGTGATAGAACCAGTATAGTTATGTAGCCTTAATTTTTATATAAATTGTTCTGTCACAACTTAATGTTTTCAAGTATCTTATTAGACTATTTATGACCTTCTAAATAATTGCTGATTTCTGCCAGGTTCTTATAAAAAATCTCAATCCACTAAATGAATCATATCTGTTCGTTCTGGTGATGTAAAACTGACAGTTTCACTTCGGGCTAGTGGAGAGTTAAGGAGGAAAACAGGTTCTTTAGTGGATCCAGGTTTATTTCTCTGGCTGTGTAGGCGCTCTGGCTTTCAGGACTTATTAGCATCAAATAAAAATCAAAAGCATCAGATTGCAAAAGTAACAAAAATAATAGCTGTGAAAGCAGCATGCAAGCAAAACTGGTCCATTTTTCCTGGACAGTCCACATGTAATCTGCCTAACCAACTGCTTTACCTCCTCTGCTGTTTTACTTTGAACTTTTTGGAGATCAAATTACTTGATCTTCATTACTTTATTTTGCTTTGTGCAGTAGTCTATACTATTAAACTCTGAAGGCATAGTGCGACTGTAAAATATTTGGGCATATTTGCCAATAATTTCAGAGAACCTATGATAGATTTGACAGTAGAGAGTCTGAGTTTTGCCTTTAGTCCAAAGTGTGGTCTCCTTTGTGGGAAGGACTTGTAAACTGCTCGCTGTCAAGTATCTTATCAAATGCAACATTATTCTTTGTTGAACAGATTATGCATATTCCAGTATTATCCAGGTTAAAGGTGGAGCGGAAAGAAATGGCCAGGAAGGATGGCAGACACAACAGACCCTCTCCTGTTGATGCAGGGCACAGCTGGTCTAAAAAGTACCTGTAATGATCTGAGAGAGAGTTAGATTAAGGATGGAAAATAGGGAGGTTCTGTATATTCTCCCAAACTCCTCTTATTACTTCCTTTGTTAAAGAGATGAATGATAAGAACGTTGCCTATGTGAACTCTGTAGTATTGTAAAAGGAAAATAGGAGAGTGAGGAATGAGAGAAGGGTCTTGGATTTATACAGCATTATTTGCAAAGATTATATTGCATCATTCCAGTCCAGATGCCCTCATGTCTAAAGTATTAAGTCATATCCTGGCAGACATATTATCTCTTTATATTTTGGGGACAAGGTCATGGAATCATGGTCGGCTATGTTGTAGGCACATGCTAATCTTAATTCCCAAATGGCCATGAGTTCCTGAATCAGAGATTGAAGCCTAAACGTGGTGCAGGATTCTTCTGTTCCAAAATAAAGAGAAGACATTGCTACTGTTAATATCCATTAGCAAAAGTTTTCTCCCTTGAAATTTGTATGAAGTCATCTAAATTGCAGGTTCAGTTAATGTTGTACTAATGCCAGGCAAGAACGCTGTATGAGTTTTCTCCCCCATCATTTCCCTATTACAGTTAATGCAGTCCATCTTATTGAAACCCAAAAGCTATTGCCAGTACACCTCTTAAATTATTCTGAAGCTGCCAGCTGTGCCATTTGCCTTTGATCCTTTCTTTCATTATAATTGTCATACTGCAAGGTAAAACTAAAATATATTCTGTAGTGAGTGCCACCATTTTATACTTCTGGAGGCTGTTTGTCTTCATGAGATTTCTGCAGATTTTACATGCTATTTATAGTCTTCTCTATGTGCTATTGCTGCCATCAAGTGCAATCATGTAATTATGCATGTGTAACTATTCATGTACAGTAATTTTTAAGTAATGCCAGCTCTCTGGAGCTCCAGCATTTTCATACTTCTTAACTTAAAAATAACACTTAGCATTACAGGAAATGCATGAAACGCTTCATTGTTTTATTTTAATGGAGCTAAAAATTTAAAAAATTCTGGCTGACTATGCACTTTGGAGTATGTTGCTGACCAGAAAAAAAGGTTTCCGTCTTAACAGATGAAATCTGGTAGTTCACTAACTTTCTTTCCTGAGCTTTTACTCTCCCTGATAATTGAGAAAAACTGTGGCATCATCAATATAAATAAATTTCTCCAGCAGTGCAAACAATCATATTTACCTTACAGGTCTAATTACACACTAAGAGAAACACCTCTAAGATATTCTTCTAATGGGGTTTATAAAAATGGTTTTCAAATATGAAAATCTGTATATTTTTTTGGATTAAAAATATTTAGAAAGGAAAATACTTTTCAATGGTTATTTAGTGCTTTAGGAATTTCATTTTTAACATTTGCATGGTTTTGACCTTTGCTGTACTAAGGAGATACTGAAGCATCATGTTGTCCATTCACTCTACAGTAGCAAATTTCTCCTCCGGTGGTCCTAATACTTGTCCACATTTATCTGCTGTCTTTCACTGCATGTTTACATTGTACATCCCTGGAAGCAGGACTGTTAAGCATGTTCATAATGGGAGAACTGAGTGTTCATAATGGGAGATAACAGAATTAGTTCAGGGAAGAGAAAGGCATGCATAAAAGATCTTTAAAATGTTAAAAACTAGCTCACTTTTCAAAAGGAAGCTAATGGGAATGTAGATACAGAGGAGTGACACAAGCAAAGGGATAGTCTAAAACCTATTTATTTCTGTAGCAGCTGCCTGGATATCAGTGAGGTATAAAGGTTTCTGCAGGGAGAATTGCTGTTTTGAAGATACAAGAAGACAAGGTCCTGGATGAGAATTCTGGATAAGACTAAATATTTCTGGTGTGGTGTTAGGAAGGAACCTGTGCATGTGGATATGAGGAGGCTCAGGAGGGATGGGAATTGAAGAGGATAAATAAATAGTGATGGTGATATCTAGAACTGAAAATAGAGGAAACAATTTATATTTAACCTAAGGTAGCATTTAAACACAATAAGATTGAGAAGGATGGAATTCATTTGGTGGGGAGAGGGGAATATGATATGAAGAGATGAGCGGCATTTGCACAGAGATGATAGAATTTGTGCTGGGATTAATAATATCTAGAGGACTGCAGAAACAGAACAAGGACAAAGCTTGCACAAAAGTTGTATGTCTGATGTGTACATGATGGCATAAAAATTTGATGTTACTGAGACCTACATAATGGCATAAAGTAAACTATATTTATTTATTATTTATTTTACTTCTATAACGCAACAAAACTTCTGAATAAAATAAAAAATGATAGAAAAATAATGAAAGTGAAATTTTCTGGCAAGTGGGACCAAAAGGGATCCCTGGTCATGCGGCAGTAGAGTGCTCTAGTACTACAAACAGTCACTGAGAATTCATTTAGAGATTTAGATGTGTCACGTCATAGTGATTATTCAGCCACCAATGTCTTCTGCAAAAGCAGGAATGAATTGAAGTAGTGTAGAGAATTCAGTAAGCAGTGATTTTGACAAATCAATAGCCAGAAGAATGGAAGAGCAGGGTGCTAAATAGGATTTAAATCTTTTCCATTATCTATCCTGACTGGTGTGTGCAAAAATATACAAACACTTTCCTTCAATCTGGGAAAAAATTTCATTTGTTTTCTCTCTTCATATGAAAACGGGCCCTCTAAAATAAACCTTAGTATTTAAAACTTTTTTAGAAAGAAGGAATGAACTAACTCCATAGAAAATCTGAAGTATTACATGTGCAACAATAAAGAAGGGTTTCAGAAAAGAACTTCAAATAACTGAGGTGCTAGTGAGACATAAGGACACTGGAAGACTTTATGATGGGAAAGGATAATGAAAAATAGTGATGAAGTTGTGTGAAAGGATGTAATACAATAAAAGGAAGGAAAAGAGAAAGCAATATGATTTCTCAGGTAAATCAAAAATGTTACAGAAAAAACATATTGCTAAATGGTACTGTTATTACGTGTTTCCAGGAATCAAAAGTTAATATCTGTTAACTGGACTATTCTCTTGTCATTCCGTCTAATAGGTTAAAATAGTAGTAAAATCAAAGTGAAAACCAATTCAACTCATATACTCGAGAAGTTTCATAACAACAAGATTGGTGCAACTTTGAAATAGTAAATAGCATTCTGAAGCGAGATAGTCTGAGTTGTTTGGCTTCTTGTAAACAAGATAGAATGAATATGTGTAAGAAAACGTTTATGGTGAAAGTGCTACACACTCCCTTTGAAAATGTTTTTAATGGCTATAACCATATGCATGATTTGGGACTATTTTGGATGATCAACTATGCCTGAGGGAATGGCTCTAAAGTTTCACTATGAGACATATAGAGTTTCTATATTTGTTTGCATTAATTTAATATATGCATACATTTTCTGAAGTGTAAGACATTACACACTGACATACATTTTTATAGATTATAGAACCCAGAGGAAATTATAAGCTTCTTGAAAAGCAGTGCAGCAGGAATACTTAGATGATTATAACACCTACTGTGAAGTTTTGCATTTTATATTGGCATTTAAAATAGTTATAATGTGTACTTTGTATGTGAGTGAAAAACATAACTTGGAAATATTTACATCTGACTGATCTATTTTAAGTAAAAGACATATATTGTTTAGGTGCTAGTGAGAAGTGTGAATATTGTGATTGGCTACTGCACAGAAACTTGCAGACAGGTAGTATGTGGGGAGCAAATGAATTGCTACTGTGTAAGCCTAAAACTGTAGATGCAAAAGCTAAAATAATATTTACCTATACATGGTATAATGAATCTTTATTGGCAACTGGTATTCACAGACTATTTGAAAGGCAGTATTGGCCAGACACAAGTTATTTGGCAGAGATCTTGCCTAGTATATATTTGCAGAGCCTGTCTGAATAAGGATGCTGGCAGGTTTATCCTGATTTCTATTCCAGGTGACATATTTCTGTCCAAGCGTATGAGTGATCAAATATTTTCCACTGGAATCTGGGCACTGTAAAATTTCTGAAGCTGAGTAGAGAAATTGCAGGATTTGCTTAAACTATAATAGTCCCTGCATACCAAGGTGACAGCAAAATATTTCCACTTGGACAACATCAGAGTGGACTGTGCTGTATTGAACTAAACATTTTTGTGGAACACTGATGTTACTTTTTTGCCACTGATCAGTGGCATCTTCTCTTCACCTAGAAGCTTTGATCACCCTAGTCTGGTTAATTTCTTCATGAAAATTAAGCAAAAGCACTGAAAAGTATTGGCGCACTAACTTTATCTACTAAAGCAAAAAACTCAGTTTAAACCAGATGAAAGCTATACCATAACCACATTAGCTTATTTTTTTCTGATGCAAAACCAATTAAGAAATGGAATAGTTTCCATTAGTTTATTTGTCTTTCCTGGAGCAATTACAATTGCTAAACTTTCCTAAACTGTACAAATGTGGAGTCTCCCCTTGTGACAGGTTGTTTAAATTTATAACCAAAGTTAGCATTTCCATCTCCAATAAAAGCCAAACAGACATTTAATTATTGTGCGTGACATTTCTGACTAAAATAGAGCCAACTGAGTCTGTCAGACGGCCCTCATTGTTCATGAATTTTGAACAAATTGGGGATCTGTGAATTTATAGTCAGGTTTTTCTCTACTATTGTTTAAAATAGCACACATGGAAAACACGCCATGGGTGTGTTGTAATTCAGCTTTAATGATGTAACACTTGGTTTCAGTCAATTGTTGGAGGATTGCAGTAACACTGGTTTAGTGCTTCAGACGTTGCATGTTCCTTAGCAATTATAGTCCAGCTTTCAATAATGGCTGTTGGCGGGGTATCCACAAGTGAAGTCATAGCAATTTTAAAAAAGAGCTAATAAAAATACACCTGCCTTGTAGTGGAAAATGAGCCTTTAATATCTTTGCTTTGAAGTTGACTGAAGCCCACAGCATTAACTAACAGATACCAGTATTATGATGCAGTAATCCACTCCCCCAGGGGAAGTCAGGGGATTGAGGTATGAAAGGCTACTATTTTCTAGTCACATATTTTTTAGTCACCATAACATCATGAAGGAAAAATCTGGAAGGAGTGTTAGCTCTAAATTTAGGAATATGCAAAGCCATTCCAAAGCATAATTCAGGGATGCTACAGCTTAAGAGATATATAATGAGGCAGTTGTTAGTTTTAACAAAATTCCTTATTTAAATATATCCACATCCACTTTTTGTTGAAACAATATATGGAATATTAAAATATCATTTAAGGAAAAGAATGAGATTTTTTTTTCCACACAATTTCTCAACTTTCAATTCTGGATCAGTTTAGCTTTTGACAACATTTTTCACAGCCACTGAATATTTTCAGCCATTAATAATCCTCAGTTGGTTTTTGTCACCAAAAGATATAGAGTGTATTCCTTTTGTCCTTTTGTTACATTTTCCTTTATATTCTCTCCTGATATACTCCATATGTTTTGAATTCTTTCTCATTTTAGGAAGCATGTGCGGTTACGTCCTTACGGTATACACAGTCAAGTTTTTTGTCTTTCTAGGGCAGTCCAAAATGCAGTAGTTATATGCAGTTATCAACTTGTATTTGGAAGAACTGTTACAAGATATATCTTCAATAAATAATGTGAAAAAAATCCAACCTCTTTAACGACTTCTAAAATAAGAATAGGAATTTGGAGGATCCATTCCAGTCTATTACTAGATTAGTGACTGTTTAGGCAAATGAATAGCATCTTTCTTTGCATTGTTTTAACTGAGTGGAAAATGCATCCAAAAAAATGCCCACATTATGGTGCGTTTTTATTACTGTTTTAGCCAAGACCCTCTAGAATTACCCTAGGAAAGGCCTTAAGCAACTGGAAGTTACATGATCAAAGGAAACCAGTTCCCTGTGTCCATGGCTTCTTTTTTCTAACAGAGAACTCCATTCCCTATTGTGATATACTACTCCTGTCATGTAGATGGCTGCACTAGTCTTACTGTAGTGAACATGCTCAAAGAAACTCCTAGCCAGGTATCTATAATTAGAGCTCAGCTTAGGCTTTCAGTTGCTCTGTGATACATTGTGCAGCTATTTTGCAATCACTGCTTTTGAAATTAAGATCTAAACTACAGAAAATTGTATGGGTATGTAGACAAATGGGCCTCTTAATCATAGTCAGAGTGGAACAGAAATTAAAATGATTGGTATATTCTTAGCACAATAAGATTAACCTGGAAATTGGCAGAGCTACTTCCATATTAATCACAAAATATAATTTATGGAAAAAATCTATAACATTTTGTTAGGAATTTTTCCACCAGCCAGAGATGCTTAGGAACCCATAGGGCACAAACAGCTCATACAGTTAGACCTTCAGTTTCAGCAGTGTTAGAGGTTCCTCTCCTTAAAATAACCAGAATTTGAACTGTACACCTTCAGGGCTGGATGTTGCTTCTCTTGTCCTCATCCTAACCCCCACCAACATAGAGGGGTCCACTAAGTGGAGAGGTGAAAGCTAAAGGGTGCTTAACCCCATGCTGGCCTGATCAAACACTGTTCCCTGCTAACACAGGAAGAAACATTCATCAAAGGAATATCACTTGAGTATGATCCTACAAAAACATGCACACATGCTTAACTTCATGTTAATGGGACGATTTAGGTGTATGAAGTTAAGCATGTGTTTTAAATCTTTGCTGGATTGTAGTCTGTATTTTCCTTTCCACTAACCTGAGCCTTTGCACAGGGTAGTTACCTTACTGCTCTGAAATGCCGAAAATTCCCTCTGTCTATGGAGAAGATTTTATATGTCTGAGTTTCCTTTTAGATCATCATTAGTTGCCATGGAATTTTAATCTACTACTCCTATGTTTTTTATTTTTCGTTTAGGGTTAGTAGCATGTTTTTACAGATTTCAAATAACTAGAAATAGACTTGCTACTTTTTCAAAGCAAGTATTTTTATAATTACTTTTCAAATAAAAAACCCAAATAAATAGTTTTGTATATTAAAAATACTGTTAGCAATGATACAGTCTTCTAACTTTTGTACTAGTTTTTACTCTTAAATATGTCTAACTTTCTCTCAAATTGATTTAAAATAACTATGGGAATTACCTATTTTACTGATCTCTGTTGTATCCTTTTGGGAGTGAGCAAACTAGTGCTGTGACTGGACATTTCAACATTCAATTTAGTAAAAAGATTATAGAGAAATGCTGAATCAGAGCAAAATATTTAGCCTCTGCAAATGGAGGAAACATGATGAACTTTTAAGCAATTATGGTGTTCAGTCCTGGAGCTAAATTTGAGTATACTCTGTAGTCAATCAGTACTCGTCACAAAATTTTTGTTTTGCTGAATAAAGCAGATACATCAGGAAGCTGAGCCATTACACTTCTTACAAACTTCATAGTACTGTCACTACGTATCTAACTTCTGTTCTTTTCTTAGTAGAATTCAAGTGTGTAATTTGCATCATTACTCTGAAAGTAAATTGCTATCGAGTCTTGACACCTGCCAGCACTGGTACTCATTTCAAGCTCTAAGGCACTACTTTGAAATAAATATTGGGAAGCTCATTAAATGTTGTCAGCTGTATCATGCATGTTAGCCTAAAATAATATAGGTAAATATTTCTGAATTACATTCTCCACTAAAAAAAAGCAAAACTCTTGTGAACAATTTTCTATACTTTAAAAGCATTTTCCAAGGCTGTCTACTGTTTTTCATCAATTATATAAACACATTTTTCCTCATGTGTTTCTTTGAGAAGCATGTACAATTTCTGGTTTTATACTTACAAAGTTCAATATCCAATTAAAGGATTAAGTGGGCTAAATCAGACAAGAACTCTGAAAGTGAAGTTCCCCTAGCCTCCATTATTTCCAAGGTCAGACATGAACTAAATTTAAATGAGCTTAAAAGCTCATGGTGCTTATAGTCATTAGAACCTAGATTCTAGCCCTGACTTGGCCTGAGTAACTCTACTTGTTTCAGAATAATGGAGTTAAAATGTCAAGGAAATAATTTTTTGTAATTTTAGGAGGTTCGTCAGTGCTTATGGTCATTTCTGATTTACTCTTTTCTATCAGGAATCTTCTCTGCCTTGTGAAGCATATTTATCTGCTACCTGTTTATGTAGACTGTATATAACCAACTTCATAGAATCTGGACTGAGAAGTGTCATAGTAAAATTACCTCTACAAAAGTAATGTATTAGACAAGGGTGTTTGTAATCACACATATTCAGCAGATGATTTCACCTGGAAAGTGTGTATAATTTGCTGTTAATTTCCTGCTCTGTTGATAAATTTATTTTTCAGAAGGTGAAAGGGAGAATGTGAGAAGAAAAAAACCCTCTCATCATTAGCTTGCTGTGCCTTTCATACCTGTGGCCCCACAAACGAAAGTCTCCAATCCAGTTCAAAATAAAATTCTAAAATATTTTTTTCCCCAAAAGGGAACTGCAGAATAATAATGCCTTCCAAATGCCTTGTGCTTATCCCACTTTTTTGGAACTTCCACCAAGTCCAGTCCCAGTGAATTCAGTCTTAATCTGTCTTAATCTTCAAATCTTCCATGCAAATTCTCACTCTCCTCTATGCTCCTGACTGCATGGAGTTGTCTCCTATCACATCCGATTTCATCAGGGAGGTCACTCTTGAGCCTGTGTCTAATAGTTTAAGTGTCTATTCTGTCTTGTTATTCTTCTCATTTGTTGAAGTGACTTAAATTATTATTTAACTAATGTCTCTCTCAGATCCTCTGTCAGGATGTGCTTCTTTCGGGGCTACGGAAAGACAGGAACCAGTGTGTTGAAGTGTTAGCCAAAAAAACCCCTCTAGGTGACTGCTGACCCAAGGCACATGCTGCAAGCATACCTCACAATTGTCTTTTTTATCTGTGAGCTCTTTTGTTTAATTATGGGTTATAAACTCAAGAGAAAAAAAGGCACTTTAAGGCTTGTTTGTAATCCTTCACTTAGTGAAACCCTGATCTTGATTTTTGCTGTAGAAGTTGACTGTGGTAAAATAGTGAATTGCCAAGGTTACTCAAAAGGGATTGCTGAATTGCTTCTTAATAGATACTACTAGTGCTATATATATGGCCTCGTGGGTGATTTTCACCTAAAGATACATCATCAGTTTTCAGGAGGGATCTGAGACCTTTTTTGAGGGCCCTGTCCTGGGCCAAGCAAAGGATGTGTTGTGGTGGCTGAGAGGAAGAAATCCTGAAAGCAGTTAAATTTGGTGATATATTTTTGAAAGCTAGGCTTTTGGGCCTAAGTTTTGAGAGTTTCAAAGTTAGCATAAGTACCTCTGTGTCTAGGAAAATCCGAAGTTAGCCTGAGAGGTTTCTGTTTCTCACAGAAGCTCGAGCAGGCAAGCTAAAGATTAAACAAAGAACATCTGCTAATTGAAAAACACTTAGGAATGTGGCTATACCGAAACAATGGTGAAACTTCCTCAAAATACAGCTATGCTCTCTGCAGCAGTTTGAGGCCGCAACGCGGTAGTCTTGGAGTTTGTCGAGCAAGGACAAATTTCTTTCCCATAACAAGCAGTTTCACAAAAACATGTTTTTCCAAGCAGGTGTCTCTTGGAAAAACATGTTTTGAACACGAACTAGTCTCGAATATTTCTAAAACATAGTGAAAGTTCTCAAAGCAAAAGAAGATTGTGTAACGCTTGACTTTGACCAATGAAATGGTTAACAACAATGTTAATGAAATGTTAACGCGCAGGTTTCTAAAAAGTATAAAAAGCTGTGAGTTCTCTCATTAAATGGCTTCCTGGACGAAACCCCATGGCTCGAGTTTTTACTAAGATCGACGGGGCTACTACAACAGTTAAACAGTACAATTTGTCCTGGAAATCATTGGGGAATCCCTTCAAATAGTATATCAGAGGGCATTGCTATAATGAAATGCTTGAACCTCCGTACAAGACTAGAAATGGAAACTAGCAGCTAGGAGAGGAGCGTATGGCTGCATTTATGTTGGGAGGACAGAAAAGAGTTGTAGATAACAGCACAGGGGCACAGGCCTCTTATGCTGAGAATCATGGCCTCAAGCTGAGGTGTTAAATCAGTATTCCCTGACTGAAAAATTTTACATCACCACTGAGACAACTTCAAGCTTCTTGCCCTGATAGAGCCATCTGATGGAAGCCTTGAGTGGAGAGTTGGACTGTGATCCTATAAATTAGACCAGGTTTTCTAAAGAGGAAATAATGCAGCCCTATATGTTTACTGAATTTTTTTTTAAGTGAAATGTCACAAAGAGGTATTTAGAGACTCTGCAAGTTCCTTTGAGGCATATTTTTTGCTACGAGACATACTAAGGAAGGGAAATGGTATATTGAAAGCAGAGTAGTTAATAGCCAACGACTAAGCAGTAAATAGATGACCAAATAAGAATTTTGGTACTTTTGGTAAATAACAATGTTACGTGTATGGCTAGCTTCTAGCACAGAATGATAGCCACTGAACTTAAGCCTCTTGAAGCATTGCATTTTTTTGGATCTGCCTAATAAAGCTGCTACCATTTATGTGTCCAAATCTGTTTAATCTGAGCATAAGTCCATGGGGAAAACCCACTATATTTTTGCATTTCAATCATAAATTAAATAGATTTTTTTTTCTTCTTTAATGTTTTACATGTAGAGTGATATGAGTCTCAGTGTTGTAGCTTTTCTGTTTATTTTGCAGATTACAATTGGCAGCCTGACAGAAAGCTGTCAAAGTAAATGACCAGAATTAATTACCATTCAGAAGAATAAAAATTAGATAGAGATGTTAAACTCATAGGAGCTCCATAGAGTAATATACTACTTTAAAGCTCTTTACTTTATGGTTCATTAGGTGTATAAATAAATCTTTTCAATACTCTGTCAGTATGGAAGTAAATTGTCATTTTAAATTAGAATCTCATTAGTGAGCTAGCATACACCTTGGTATCAGAAATACACTTATTTTTGTATTGATGCCGTGTTATTGAATTAACTGTCAGTGTTCTCCAGTTACCTGAACTAGATAATTATCAAAAAAGATTTGAAATTATTCTATTAATTTTTGATTTGAACTTTCTTATGTCTCCTCCCAGTGCTGCACACCCAAGGGAAAAGAATTCCTTTATTAAGTCTGAAGCCTAAAATTCCACTGCCTCAGCTCTTAAGAGAATTTTAGAAAAAGAAAAACGCTGCCTACAAGAGAGGCTGAAGGAGGGGAAAATAGCCAGTTTACAGGCCTTGTGGGATTAATAAGTCTTCCCATATTCCTTGGAATCCCATTGAAGTAAAGTTACAGTGAGGCCGTGGAGACAAAGGTTTTATGTCTTTTGCTTTCCTGATTAAAGTGGAAAATATAATTTTTTGGATAGCAAATGGTATTTTTCCCTTCTTATTTTATCTCTCAATCTCTATGCCATCATTTGTTTTATAGATTGGAAATTTAGAGCTTCATGTTACCAAAATAAATTTATCAAATAAAAAAATTAATTATAAGGGTTTTGTTGCTGTTATGGTTATGACATCCTACATATTGAAAGTGTAAATTTCTGTGTTAATGTGGGAGAATGTGCAAAATATTTCTGTAATCTAAAAGTAAAGCTGAAAAAGGAAGAATAGGAAAATTGAAGAACTTTCATCTACTTAGTCCACTCATCTGAGAACTGACATGACAATACTCCTGCAATGTGATTATTTAAAAAGAATTCATCTACTGAATGCAACAGAAGGGTCGGCTGAACTTTTGTAAACCTAGCTGGAAGGAGAGAAAAGAGGGAAGGAACAGTGTATATTTAGAGGGAAACACCCCACTCATTTTTGAATGAAAGGAGCAACTTTCAAAATTAATTTTCAGGCTAGCTGCAATTCAGAGACAAATACGATAGGGTGAGGAGCTGTGGAACAGGTCAGCAAAGAAAAGAAGAAAAGAAAAAAGTGTGAAAAAATTCCAAAATATAATGTTTGTAGTCCAACAGGAAATTAGCAATAAAGTCACAGTGTTTGTGAGTAGAGTTGAAAGGAGAAAATGGATAGTACTGAAGGGCAAACTAAGGTAATGCTTTCACTTTCACTGAATCACAGAATCAACTAGTTTGGAAAAGAGATCATCTGAGATCATCTAGTCCAACCTTTGACCTAATACTACTCTGTCAAATAGACCATGGCACTAAGTGCCACATTCAATCTCTTCTTAAATACCTCCAGGGACAGTGACTCCATCACCTCCCTGGGCAGCCCACACCAATGCCCAATCACTCTCCCTGTAAAGAACTCCTTCCTGATGTCTAACCTAAACCTTCTCAGGCACCACAAGCAGCAAAATGCAAAGGGTTTTGAAGAAGTAGTGTTTTTGAATGTGAGAGGGTAAGGGCCCATCTTACTACAGCAATATAGCAAGAAAAAAAGGGTAAGTTAGGATATTTTACCTCTAGAAATGGGACCTTTTTTGAACATGCCAGTCTGTGTACTAGAATATCTTAAATCATGAATGTGGAATGTGTTGCAGCCTTGTATTGTGTCCTTTGAAGTGAGAACAGAATGGAAATGTGAGAGTATCATAGGTGCCACTTACATGTAATGGTACCTGATGATCGCTTTATGTCAATTGTGTGTGGTTATTGTGTCACCATGGTGATTTGCTAGCACTCGTATGTGCATGTGCTTGACTTGCAAGATAGAATTGACTAAACAAGGTAGAAAAAGGGAGAAAGAACCTGTGCAAAGACTTTGTTGGTAAGAAAAGCAGGGAATGGAGCAGAGAATGTAACAGTCCTTATATAGGAAGGAAGTATGGGTCAATTTTCACTTCTGCATGTCAGACCTCCTTGTCTGCCTTGCATACTAATACAGGTTTGACAATACTGTAGGGTTCTATCTTTTATTCTAGTAAAATATCACTTTCACAGAAGTCTTGCATTTATTTTATTTGTGGAAGTTATTTGGCTACCTCGTAGAAAGATGAGAAATTTCAAATGTACTGATGCCAAAAGACATAACGGTAGATGTGGTTTCAGCTCAAAAAGGAAAAAAATGGCATAGACATCTCAAGGAATTGATGAGTATGGCTTGTTGTAGTGGCATCTAATTTAAGGCATCAAAGTCTTTTTTTGGAGCTGGCTCCAAGTGACTTATATAAGCCCTTCTGTAATGTCCCATAAGCATGTGCTAGTTGCAAAAGGATGTAAGAACCAATAGTGAATTAAATATTAATTGAAGTTTGGGGTCTAAAATGAAGGAAATTCCTCCAACTACCAGATGGTCCTTCCACAGTAAATCAAAGCCCCTCTTTTCCACTCTAAAATTATGTGTCTTTTATCCATTAGCTTATGTAATTATTACAAACTTAAGGGGTTTTTTATAATTTAGTGCATATAATTTAATTTTAATAATTTAATGACCTCTCTTTATAGACACTTTTCTTTATAGAAAGCACCTTCAGTCAACTGTTTTCTTGTTATTGACAGTATGAAGTTATCTGAATGTTGCAGCATTGCCTAACTGAGACATTGTTGTATCTAAAGCTAAGAGCAAATTCTAATAAACATTTAGGAGCAAAATCTTGTCAGATTTGCTTGATTATAAACTTTTCAGGTAAAATGCTGTGTCTTTTCATAAATTTTAATCTTATTGTTAACTCTTTCTGTTTGAAATCTGTATTCTTAGCAATATATTTTACCAATTCAATATTCAGTAAAATTATTAAAAAATTAATGTAAAACTACATGGTGCTAGATGCATTCTTTCTACTCATAGTAAAAAACATCCATCAAGTCACTGACATCTTCTTCCCCTTCAGCTGAAGTGTGGTGAACTATTTGTTAAAGTGCCAAGAAACATTTAAAAAATCAAAGGTAAAGACAACAAGGTCATTCATGGCTATTTACTCCCCACTGAAATGAATACCAAAGAATGTTATCTGTCATGAAATCCCACTTTTGTCCACTTTTTTAAAGAGACAAGTGCAGAAAACAAGAGGAGACAGACATTAACTTAGAAATGGGATTAATATCTATGTATTCATGCATATATAAATAAAAATAAAATACACAAGTATTTTTTGAACATGTAATACACATTCACAAGTATTCTGTAAATTAAATAATATAGTCTAGAACATCTGTCATAGGAAACTCATTAAAAAATGAATTGTATTTATCTCTTAATGATAAACCAGATCATCATTCATCCTTTTTCTTGCCTCTACACTTTCTTCTGAAGTATTTTGAGTTTGCTTTTGCTTATCAAAAATACAGTAATAGAGGAGGGGTTACAAATTGCTCTCACTTCCAGATACATTGATGTTTATTGATTTATTGTTTGGCATTACAGGTTTGTTTCACTAATATTATGATTGAAAAACTGAAATCCTTGAAAAATAATTACTTAGCTCTAAATATTTTTCAGACTCTTGAAAAAGAAACATACTGATTCCTTTTGTGAAAATGGAAAAAAACACAACACATTGTTTGAAATGAGCCTGAAATCACCAAGTGTTCTAATTTTTTTTCCTCTAGGTAAACTAATAATGAGTTATTTTTGTACAAATTTGTATGTTGTTTTCTCTCTTGTTCATAATTTTTCTTGTTGCTGCTCTTGTAATTCTTTTTAGTGAATGCCCACTGAATGCTGACTGATCCATCCAACAGTATTATTTTTATTATTATGGGTGTATTGATCTTGTCTTGCAATGTTCAAGGGGGAGTATTCTTAAATATTGAATTCTCAATTTGGCGGTTTTGTTTCATACTTCTAGATTCTAAATTCATCTGTTACTCCTGCAGCACTGCTGTGTGTGGTAGCTATTAGCTGCAGTATTTTCAAAAATTATAGGATAATTAATAAATTTAGACAGGAATTGAGTTCAAATTTTATCTCATATATATTAGGTTTACTGCTTAAAAGTACCCTAGTAAGCACAGTATTGAAATACTGAGACTGTCTGAACAGCACCCTTAGACATCTTTAACCAATCCAGTGACAGGTGCATAGATGGACAGATTGAACCATGTGTTTGGGTTTAGCAATGGGACATAAAAATGAACAAAACCGAGGATAATTCAGCCAGAGACGATAATGTATTAATAGCATACTTTTCTACTGTTTCTCTACACTTCAGACATGCAAAATGTGAATAGTATATTAATTTTAAAAAATAATAATAAAAAAATAAAAAGTCCTGTAGTGATACTTGGAACATTATAATGGACAGTATTTTAATAATAATATTTATTAAATAATATTTATTTCCCCTCGTCTCATCAAATCCTCAAGCTTTTCAGCTTAAGTGTTACTTATAAGAAACTTTCATTATGGAGTAAGAAGTGGTGATGTTGTTATCAAAAGGATCTTTTAGATTAGGAAAATCTTTTCTTAGAGTCAACAATGAGAGCCATGCAAAAGAAACTTTTATTAGTGTGAACATACTTAAGTGTAGTTAGAGATACTGTAGGAGTGTTGTCAAGCTGCAAATGGTTTAGGAAATAGTGACAGTCATGATTCCATGATTGCTTTCCAAGATTTTTATGTGGCTGATTGTCTTGGGACACTTCCCATATCCTTCAGAGAGCTCAGAGTAAGGGAAGGCGAAGCAAGACAAGAAATTCTGATGGCTTCCAGGGCCCTGCTGCTCCAGGGCTAGACAGTTTAGACTGTTTAGTAGCTTTATCGCAGGGGGACTTGGCAGTTGCAGCCTTGGCTGTCTTCCTAGGCTAAAATGCACTAGGGCTACCTACCACTGTGCACAGCAGATGAAAGGTAAGATCATGGATATGCAAGGAACTTTGGGATTGCCCTCTAGCCTCATACCGTTTTCTTCATTAATCAAGAAATGGGTTGTTGTTTTAGCCAGCTGTACTCCTAGGGATTCAAGGACACCTAAAATTAATTGCAAACAGTAACCAAAATAAGAAACATTATAAAAATAATTGGGATTTTTAGGAACTTCATTACTTACCTTTTAATAAGAGTCCCTACAGACCAAAACCCCTCAGCTAAATATTACTGCTATTTATAATTCTATTGCATAGCAATCTAAACACTTTTTTTTTTTTTTTTTCCTGAAAAGGATTAAAAACTAAGCAATACCTTAGATAGGTGAAGCACAACAAAATGCAAGGCTTGTCTCGGTGGAATGTCATGATAACATGGCATGGTCAGTGTTATACTTTGATGCCTAAGCTAATACACTTACACAGAACACAGAAACTCAATTCCCTCCTTGCTTGCCTTCCCACTTGCAATCCTCTCCAACCCCTGACTGTAGGAAACCATTTTTTCTCTTGTTCTGTGCCCAGTTCTTTCCCTGACACATCAACAAGGGTGTCAGATATTGAGATGGACTAGGTTCACCCTTAATGTAATACTGGGAGGAATAAGATGGAGTGCCATGGTTTCATAGAAACAGGATAAGTGAGATGATGGGTTGGTTTCTGAAAGGCAGAGAACGCCACACAAAACTGATAGAATGAATAAAAACAGAGATTAAACCGTAGGGCTGCAAGAATCACAGAAATTCCTCTAATACTTCTGCCTTCCCCAGAGCAGGATCAATAACATTTCCTAACAGCCTTCCTGGCAGATGGTTTTCTAACCTGTTCCAAAGACTTTCAGTGGTGGTAATTCCCTGGGCAATGTATTTCAGTATTTAATTGTTGTTGCAATTAAAAAAAAAATTGCTAAGCCTGAATCATACTACTATCACTCGTCCTGTCTAATGGGGATTTATTTTTATTCAGTTTGGTTTTCATACAACTATGTTAGTTGTTATGCTTTACACATGTATTTATGAGGATATTTTTATATGTATATCTCTATTTATAAATAGTTTATTTGACCTTTTGTTACAGCATGTTTCAAATATTTACTGTGCATTCCATCTTGTGTTTGGAATCAGGAAAAAAAAAATCAAGATTTAGGGCAGCTTATACACGTTTACACTTTCTATCTTAAGAAATCGTATTATAGGAAAAAATCTTAAAGGACAAGCTATTTTTTTCCTCTCAAAAATGTCATTACAGTTATAGTTTTGCATTATTACCAAGACTTGTTACAGATTTTGCCATTGCTCACAGAAAACCTCATACTCAATAAAATACATTATTAAGCAGCCCAGCTGTTGGATATGATCTTCAGTAGTATCAGCTTGGTCTTGTCAAGTAAAGTTGACTAAAAATGGAAATGCAGACTTTTATGAAGATTTGGTATCACAGTGAATATTTTACTAGTCTTCTTGAGCAGAAGCAGTAGCTTTTCATATTTCTAAACATTTACAGGTAAATTTTTTTTATTTTAACATTATCCATAAGTTAAATATATAGAGTAAGCTAAATCAAATATTATTCAGAGCAGCTCTCTTAACATCTGATTTTGAACTTAATCTTGAATGACATGCTATAAGCACGGAGAACTAAATCACATGAGAATCAATTAATTGGCATTATCAAGAAGTCTGTAAAAATAATTACTAAACCAAAAGTCTTTAAGATTCTGAAGCATTGCACTACCTGGAAGACAAGCAGCAGGCAGCAGTAACTCTATAAACCAGGAATTTTGCCAAACCTTCTTAGGCTGAAGTCCAAATGAATTTTTTTTTAACCCAGCCAGATTTTTCCATACTGAACCAAGGAAATTGCAGCCCAGCAGAGTCCTAGGAGCCCTTGCATACACTTCATTGCATTGAATGTCTGTCTTTTCTCTTTTAATAGTGTCTATATTAGATACCAACAAAAATGTATGTTAACAGGCTGACAGAAAAAAAGATGTGGAAATATTGGAAACGGTGCTTGCAAATGCAATTTATGATGTGATGTGCATAATGTACAAACTGAGGTTTTTGTGCTGCTAAAGTTTACATACGTTATTAACATTATGTATGTGAATAACTCCTGGAGGATTAGATTCTACAAGTCACACTCGAGTCCCTATAAGTGGAAAATGTTTATGGCTGCAAACCTCAGCTTGCTTATCAGAAGGAATGAAAGCACGATAACTTCCAGAGATCTATAACAAATATATTTTTCTTTGTTTATTATGAAGTTTTTATAAGCATTTGTTTTCATAATGCCACAAAACAGTTTCCTTTATTTGACAGCCTCATCTCAGCACACTAACACATTTGAGTCCGTAATTTAGACTTAGTTGTCACTGGTATGCTTTAACCATTATGCTGAAATTCCAAAATAGTCCCAAAACCAAAATTTAATCATTCTTTCAGTTAGAAGACCTAAAATTGTCTCATAAAGTCATCAAAATAAATTAGGTGATTACAGTTCTTAGATCTAGGTGAGAAATGGGTTGTCATGCAGGAGCAGATAAGTGAAAAAAGAAAAAGGAAAGTCTATATGCGGCATCACCTTCATAAGTAGAAAATGATGGCTAAAATTATGTGCTGACATGATAAATGAGCAAAAGCTAGCCTGTTCTGCCATGACTGCTGGGGCAGAGGTCATTCAAGTGGTAATGACTTGGACAGTGCTATCCAATTGTAGTGGGGAAAAAAAAGAATGAAAACCATTGCTAATGTGGTTGTAACCATCCTGTAAAAAAAGGAACCTAAATAACCACAGCTTTGATCATTTACTGCAACTGATTTTTTTAAAAAAATTTAATGTTTATTTGCATAATGGACTCAAAAAAGAAATTCTTTAAATGAAAATCAAACGTGATTTACAAAATGTGAGCCAATTTGTTCAGATACATAGATGCTCTCTGTTGCACATGCTTCTGAATAATTACCCTGAGAAAGAACAGACATAGATTTTACTATGACATGTAACTGATGAGTGGTGATTTACCTCAATGTAGAGGATGATTTAAAGTTTTGTCTATAAAAAAGATACATACACCTGACCATGTATACTGAAAGCATTCATATGATAAGCACTAATAAACATGATTTAAATGAAAAAATTCTTACCTGTGGGAGGAGGACAGGGCCTCTTGTGGGTTTATGAGTCTGTATATGTGTGCTTGTGAGAGCTAGGGCTGTATTGAATGGTGAATAGCACAGAAAAATATTTTTGTCAAAATAGTGTAATTTGCTGTCCACGTGTTCTTGGTACAAAACTGATTTCAAATATCTAAATTATGGAGACTTCTTACCCAGAACTATATTCCAGCAGGTGTTGTGGATAAGGTAAAATTATTTAATTACTAATCTTTCAAGTAGGGGTGTCAGACCAATTATATAGCACAGTAGAGCATCAGGGAGTAGCAGGCCTGTAAGATTCCTCCTATGTTATGATGAAGTCCTTCAGAAGGGAGAAACTGACTTTTGTGTTTCTTACCTATAACTACTGAAACAAAACTCAGGGGAAAGTTTAAAACAACTGTCTTTCAAGTGAGTAAGTTCTCTGGTAACATCTGTCAGATGGTGCACATAAAACCCATAGTCTTGGCCTGGTTTGATGCTGATGTGCGTGGCCAAAGGATAAACACTAGGTTCTGGTGGTAACTCTGAGTATTAGATTTAGGATTTTCTGTGTAAAGTTCTAGCCACTCATCCAAGCCTGGTTCAAATCACGATATGATTTTTATACAATTTGAAATAAGTATTTTTAAGGCATGACATCAAGACATGGATGGGTAAGCAGTGTCCTCCTCTATTTGACTTGTTCATTTTAATGGCAAAATGTGTTTGTTTGGCTTGTTGTTTGTTTTTTCCCCCCTTCTTATAATTAATTTGTAGTAACTTGTTAAGGACACAAGGGCACACTAACACAAGTCTTCCTAGCTCTCTTCACCTTGTGAAGATTTTGAGTATTCAATCACAGATGCTTCTTCAGTAGAAAGGAGTAATTGAGTCAATAGAAACAGCCATTGCCTAAAAAGGTGTATGTGTTTAACTATTTGCACCAACAAAGGCAGTTTGTCCATTTTCTCTTTCCTGGAGATCTTTTTTGGCGATCAGTTGCTGAAGGGTCTGAAGTTCTGCCCTGCAGCAGCACAGACTAAACTCTTCCCTAGCACAGGCTATGATGTGACAACAGTATCAATGTGAACAGTGCCTTTTCAGCAGCCCTGTAAGGTCTCATTCCTGTTAAAATCTGTCTGTGGAATTGTATTTCTAGCTCCATTCCTTGGAAATACTTAAAACACATCCTTGCAAGACATTGGGAAATATCTGAAAAAAGCTCATTAATTTTACAACCAACAATTTCATAGTGCTATTTAAAAAAAAAAAAGTATCAACAAGCCTAGGTAGAACATGAGCACCACCAGAGCTTAGGATAACTTCACACATGGGTAGGACTAGGGTTCAAGAGTATCTGTGGCTGTGAAGAGCAGAAGGGGGAGATGCTCCGCTAGACCCTTTGTTTCTGCTGCTGGCTTGGTGGCAATCTAGCAGGAAACTTGTGTGTGTGTGTGCAATCTCACCCCTCTCACTGGGGCATGGATGTTCTGTTGAGGCTCAAGTACATCTAAGCCGGCCTTTTGTCCATGTTACGGGCAAGTCTATCCTTGTGTCAAAAGCAGATTCAGGGTCACTATTGATTGTCAGTGTGAGCCTTGCCGGGGACTACATTTGTGCTGTCTGTGTGCAGCTCTGAGGTTCTTTGTCAGACCTGCAGGCAGTGAGCCTTTCAGGGGCCTGTAAACGAAAATACAAAGCATGCTGTCTGGGTTGGGGTATGCAGCACAGACATTTCATGCTTCAAGCAGTGCATTGCAGCCACTGAAACAGCAGTTTTATTAACATTAATTATTACTGAATGAATATAATTTTTAGAATTTATACTATTTAGCTGATGTACTAAGAGCCATTGCCTCTAGCAATAGACTTTGCGCATAATCGTCTTTCAGATAAATCTTTCCCTTCAGTTTGTGAATTGGAAATCATTGGAGGCTGGGAGGATGTTCTGGAAAGATATCACTGCATGCTTGCCCTGTACTAGTATTCTTCCTTATGCATTCACCTTGGCCGCTGCTGTGAATTGGATGCTGGCCTAAGTGGCCTTTTTGATGTTACTAAGTATTTCCTTCATAATAATCTTAAGCAATACACAAAAACAAAAAACAAAACAACAACAAAAAAATAGAAACTTGGCAGTTTTTTGTGGTAAATTCGTTGCAAAGATGCAGATGTTTTTATATCATTTTACATGCATTACATGCTCAATGTGGTCTATTTCATTCAGTACTGCTACATAAAGATAATCCCCAAAAGAAAATCACTTTGAAGTTCTACATTTTCTTCTTTTTCCAATCTTTGTCCCGTATTTATCAAAGAGTCTCAAGTTTATTCTGAGTTGGTCTCCCTTCTGAAAAGAAATTCCAAATTCCCTTATTCCTAATGTCTGAAGGTATGCTTGAATAAATAGTCTTCTCCTTAAAACTTTATTAGACAGACACCCATTACTGTTTTGAAATTTGATTTTATTCCCAATTAATTATTGATACAGTGTGCTTTGACTTGTCCACAGCAACTTGTCTTAAGTTGTACATGTACAACCCAGATAAACGCAGAGATACTGAGCTTGATGACTGCAACCTGAATTATTCATTCAGTCCTGGCACTTGACAAATACTTTTTTCTGCAAAGTTTCTGTCTAAGAGCAGGCTAGCAGTTTTCCTCAGAAAGGAGCATAAATTAATAACCCTAGTGAGACATGGATTGCACAGTGAATTGCACATATGACCATCTGAGATCTCCCTGTCCATGTCCCTGATCCAGGGGAGCTGGAGATGTGGAGGAGCAGAGGTCCCATGGCTATCTGTAACATTCCTTAATGCTACTCATTCCAGGAACACTTGTCATTTGGGCTGTTACCCTATTCTTTCACAAGGAGACAACTCACATCTCAATTTGTACCTACACCAACAAACTTGTCTCCTCCCTAAATGTTGTTCCTGGTGAATCACAATCTAAAAGTAGCATGTCCTCTGCAAAAAGCTGATCAAACAAATCTGGCTAAGGAGTTTCACCTCGACTGACTGAGTGTGAGCTTGTCTCTGTCTTCTGCTCCTGTGCATTTTTCGATTCCTGAAGATCCCCAATGTTATTGTATATACCAGGAAAGCGACAGTGTTTATGTTACTCTTCAATTAGACAATCAGGCTGCTTTCTCAGAGGTGTGAGTAGTTTGTACTGTAAGGAAAAGACTTAAATACCTAAAAAAAGAAATAAGACCAGAATCAAATAATATATGATTAGGCATATTACTCATAGTCATTTATAGTATAGAGTTGAAGCTTTAATAATAACAATTGCCCTGCGGAATGTTTTTAGAAAAGTGTCATCGCTGCAGAGTAGACCACAGGATGTACAAGATTTTCTGGATGAGGACTAGAGGAGAGACTGTAGAGACACTGAAATACACTTGATCTACAGGGTTTTTTTTCTCAAATACAGATTTGTGGGCTCCAGACTTCAGATGGAGCCCATAAACATGAAAGAGCTTTTTCCTGCACTTCAAGAGAGGAAGAGTTTTTATCGTGGCATGCTTTTCTGATGTTTTGATATGGTAGGAAATTTTGGTGGTTGCTGTGTATGATTTCTGTGCATGTGTCATTTCCTCGAGCTTAATGGCTTTATTTAATGGCATACATAATTCCTTTAGTAAATGTCCTTCTGTTAAGAAGACATTTTCAGTTTGACCTGCGTAAGAAACTATCATATTGGAGTATAAACTGAACTTTATGATGAAGGGCTGTTCTGTCACCTAAAGATTTTCTGTGCAGCCATGTACAGATTGGAGCTTATAAAATACGAAGTTTTAGATTTTTCAAAAGCCATTTATTGTTCTTCATACTGATGGCAGTAGAAAATTTTGTGACATAAATAATTCTGAATGAAGTCATACCTTACTCATATCCCAAACTTCATAGGACAACTCTTACCTACCATTGCTTTTCCATACAATGTAAAATTACTATTTATGGGCTTAATAGTAGCCTGTCTTTCATGCTTTTTATTGATAAACATGCCTTGAAAGTGATACATTTTGTTTAAATGGTGCAAGGTAATGTCAGACACAAAGAGATTTCAATGGATGAATTATTTATTTATGCCTACACTAACTAATAAATGAGACAACATCATCATATAAGTAGTTTTCCAGAAAATCAATTCTAAAGTAAAAAGAGCCATGATATTTATCATTCTGAATCATAATAAATAGAACCTTCACTTTATTTTAATAAGTTTATACTGTTATGTGCATATCTCCTTAGATACCTTGTATAATAAAATGGCTGTCACTTTTTCTTGTGGAATTAGGTATGTGGTGATTATAGAAAAATGAACGTTCTTCTGCTTCTAAATGTGAAAAGCTGACCTTTTAAAAACACTTAAACAACTTTTAGTGTTATCATAAATCTTACCAATTCTTTAATGTTGCAGTTTTTTGGTTGCATATATTACACTAGTTCTATGAGTCAACTTTTGTTACAGGGAAATTTGGGCCTGGGGCCAGGTAGAGCTTTGGAGACCTTTTAAGTTCAAGAGCCTGTTTCACAGCTGGAAAGCTCCCCAAAGTGAAGTGATCCCAGAAGAATATGTTTCCCATTACCCAAATCTCTACCAAATCATGCCTTGTAGCTCTAAAATAATTAAGACTTTGGAAGCCCCAAGAGGTCTTTTTTGATCCATGAATGAAGCTAGCCCAGGTTCAAATAACTAAAACCTGACTCCCTCTTAACCAATGAAACACAAAACCCCTCCATTTGTCAGTGTAACATAAAGAGAATGCTCAAAAATGTCAGAGCCTTTACACTTTAATGGATTCAACCCCAGGACTTGTCAAGAGTTTTGATTGCAATTGTTGGAGATCAGGCTGAGGTGTCCGTGCAAGTCCCCAGGGCAGAAGAATCAATGTTCTATAAAATATGATGTAAAAAGACACATTGCTTTATGTTGTAGCCTGAATGATGATGAAATTCGTAAAATCAGAAGAAATCTTTCAAGTCCCTTGTGCTGCTATTAATAATACACTCCTTAGCAGAGTGAGAGCATGGTGATAAATTTTAAGAAGTAGGCCACTGCTACTTCTATAAGATAGGAAATAGATATTTGTTGGAAAAGCCAACATACCAAGGCATTAGGAAGTCTTTTTATTTATTTTGCATTCAATTAAATCTACACAATGGCTATGGAAGATATATTACCATGAGAATACATAGAGCTATCAAGAAGTATTACTAAGAAACATTTCCAGATTCACTAGAGGAAGAAATCCACTGGCAGGATTTTGCTTTAAAAATAACAGGATAGGGTTAATATGAGTATCCAAACTTCACTGAGATTTAGAAAGAGAAGAGGATAATATTTACAGGCTGTGATTCCTGCAAGATAAAATTTGTAATGAACATAATGATAGCATTCTTTTAATTTCTTTTAGTATTTATCTGAAAAATTAAAAAACTTTAAAAAATTTACACAGGGATTTATGCAATGACAATGTAGTTTCTACTGTACCTCTGAAGTCTATGACTTGAAAAAGGGAAAAATTTTGCAGGATGTTAAATTCTGAAAATTTATTCCTGTATTCTTGTGCTTGTTTAGCGATTTGTGGATAGGAAGAGAAAGTGGTATAAGTTTTGTGAGAGGAGGACTAATGCCACTTGGACATCTGTAAATTCAAATGGGTTCACAAATCAGCCATACATAAAAATTTAGTAATATCCATTTGAAATTCCTGATGAAATACTAATCCCTCAATTATCGGTACCTGCAAAATTTGAGAACTAAAATTATGTTTCTTAAATTGTGGTTTTTTTTTTCTGAAACCAGTCTACTGAGTTTCTGATGTGTAACAGGTGGCACTAATTTCTTATAATTCCATATCTTAATACAGTATAAACACCACAGTAGTTAAAGTATTCATTTAAGCAGCAAAGCTGTAAGGAAAATCATCAAATACAATAGAATTGTTTTCACACTTTCTCTTCAGCATGCACATATTTTTTGTTGGACTATTGTGTACTGGATGATGATACTAAAATAAATGTGACCTAAACAACACTTTTAAGTTGGCCAGTATGCCTTATTTCTGGCCAGATGAAAGTATTCTTTTGTTCCACTGTTCACTGTTTTGGAAGAAGAGATGCCAGCTGGTGATGATGTTTGCAAATGCAGTTATGACCACCTCATGAATTGCCAATTTTTCGTCAAATGGCAGCAACTCCAGACACTGTTAATTTATAGACAGACTAATCTGGTAGCTAAAGGATTTACAACCTCAGGAGAGACTATAATAAGAAGCTAAGTCTGAGACTGTCATCAAAAATTCTTCCTTGCAATGGAAGTACCCAGACTTCTGCTGCTTTACTTGCTCATTGCTGCTGCAGTCTGAACATACCTAAATCTGATGGGGACCAAGACAAATTATGCCTGTCTTTACCGTGGGGACTCTAATTGCAATATCCTTTTCTGCAGAATAAGGATAGCACAGCTATAACAAAATAGCTTCTGCATCTTGAAGGGCACTTGGACCTGTCAGTGCCATGACATCTTATACCTTCCTGAGCAGCAGCTAAATCGGCACACATTCCCATCCAAGGAAATGTTCAAGGCACTTTGAATGGTACTTTGAGCAACCTGGTCTAATGGAAGATGTGCTTGTCCCTGGCAGGGAGGAAGTGGAACGAGATGATCTTTAAGGTCCCTTCCAACCCAAACACAAATTCTGTGATTCTATTATTTTATCCTTTGAATGTCCTTTTTATGCAAAGATTCATGTTGAAGTTAAATAAAAAGCAATAAAAGCATGGACTGGAGTTTCGGTTTCTCAAGTAAATGGTCTGTAGAGTTATCTTTGCCTTTTTTGTTAGATATTTTCACTCTTTTTAAAGGTCTTTTATTGTGTTCTGGTGTATAATTTCAATATTAGTAAAAGGGGATTTTTTTTTTCAGTATGAATTTTTAATATGGTAATTGGAGCATGCAAAAGAATGGATGTGAGTGTGAACTTCCTTGGACTAAGGAGAAAATTGAAGTAATCATCTTAAACAACTTCTGACTTTATAATAAATTAATTTTTTTTTTTTTTTTGGGGGGGGACAATTTGTAAAAGCTTAGTACAATCATCACCACCTTGCTCAGCCCCTTGAGGGCTTTGGGATGTCTCACCTTAGGAAGCAGGCTGGAAAACCCGACTCTGGAGGTAGACTCAAGCTGTAGATGACCATTTAGATCCAGAAGTGTTCAATAGAAATATAAATAGAAGTGCTTATTCTCTATGGAGAAAAGGTATTTTTCTGTGATTGTTAGTTGTGATTCCCTGCCCTCCTGGACCTCATTTTGAACATGTTAATTTTCCTTGTACATTGATAAAGTATCTAAGCATCTGTGTAGAGTGAGTGGCATCTGGGTTACAATTTTGTAGCAGGTGCCTAAAGTTTAGGCATTGCACTGTGGATCCTGCCCTGGGTTACCTTCTGAACCTGTGACCTAGAAATGTAAAATTCCATGTTACATTTCCTGTCTTTTGAGTCATCTAGCTCCATCAAACATATTGTTGCTAAAAATGTACTGCATATTGACTGCTGACAGGTTGCTCTCTTTGGCCATTTGCATTGCGTATTACCAAGATCTGTACATCAGACCTGGCAGTGTTACTCTTATATTTCAGGAATAAAGCACTCCAAACGAAATAGCTGCAATACAATTAGATTTATTGTTACACTTTTTAGTTTTTCTATTAGTCACTTTTCAAATTGGAGACCAAATTTTCAGGTGGAGTGAACTCCCTTAATAAATTCCGTTCCTTCCAGAGATCCCTTCATAAATTATCCTTCTTCTTGAATGTGAAAAGAAGCGCATTGATTTGTGCTTTGAGGTTGCATGGATTAACTTTGACTTCAGCTTTTCATTTGTTGCATTGATCATGTTTAACGAAAGACCTACACAGACAATATGTTTATAAGGACTGAATGTTAGGCATGCTCTTTTTCCCGAACTGTAGATAGCAGACATTGTCAGTAAGCAGCCAATTGTACTTTATTTTACTTTAGTGTTGCCACATGGGAAGGTTGACAGTTAAAATCTCTCATGCTCATTTTTCAGGAACAATGTGTTATATTTATACTGACATTGGAAATATTTATGCATCCAGCTATTGGAAAATAAGAGTGTTTGCTTTTTTTAATGAAAAAGATGAATGGGGTGGGTGGTCTTTGGATGAGAACAGTTAATCATGCTCTCCATGTGATGAGTTAGGAGTTATAAATTTCTAATTTGAAGATTTATATAAATAATGTAGATTGCTGATGAATAACATTCACAAATAGGGTTGGAGTAATATTTTGGTTCTTTTTTAATTATATGGTTCAATATTAGAGTTTTTTATTACTTTAAATTTTATAATTAGTGTGTTTTTAAGAGCAGTATTGGTCAAGGAAATGGCATATTATTTGATTTGTTTCTAGAGTGAGTTTATTTAATTTTCTTCTTGTGTTTCTTCCTTTCCCTCCTCTATTTAGCTTTTCATACCTACCTGAACAAACAGACTTTCACTTCCACAATCCATAATTCATTCTACCTTTCAGCATAATTCATATTCCTTGCATTCCTTTTTAGCAATGCACACTTGCTCACTTATAACAAAAAACATGCATTGTGGTTAGGCACAGAGGTCAGCACTAGTGTTGTGTCACAGGTCAAACAAGATCACTTACATTCTTTATCAGGGTCATTTCTTCTCCCTGGGTGGGATATGAACTTTTCCTTTTCTTAGAGAGGAAGCATCACAGATGTTCACCACTCCTTGTTCAGAACTTCTGCTGCATGGTTTGCCGTCATGTTTCATGTAAACTCACAAAACAACAGGCGTGAAACACCCATAACTTAGCCTACTAGTTATGTTCATTATTCAAAGAACAAAGTAACTGTGCAGTGTATTTGTGTACACTTGTGATGTATTTAAAAGCTAATTCTATATTTTTACAATTGCATATTAAGATACCTTCAATATTTGTAGCAAATGTTTCTAAAATGCTCAAAGTGGTTATTTCTGGATTTTAATAGAAACTTATATATGTTAATGTTACATATCATTTCACACTTCTTGATATAACTTGATTTAATGTTATAAATGTTATTTGTCTTTCATTTCTTTTTTTTTTCCAATGATTCTGCAAGGTCATAAAATTTAAATGAAGTTATTCTACTTAAAAATGTTTGCTGCTTTTTGTGTAGATTAAAGGAAGCTCTTTTTCCATTTTTTTCAGCTGTAGAAGGGCAATGTTACCAGAATTTCTTATTCTTGTGTTTTATGGATCCTTAAAGAAAATAGGGTATTAATTATGCTTTCACCACTGTGTATTTGTATTTCTTGGATTAATGAAGTAACACATAAGAAATTCTGTTGGTAATCTTCCCATTCATGACTGAATTTCGTGCCAGTACGTGTCAGCAACATCCCACTTCTAGGTGGTTTATGTTGTAAGCATTTCCTAGAACATATGTCGTTCTTTATTCTTTTTACTCCATGCTTGTCCTTTTTGTTTTTCTTTCCCAAAGAAAAGGAATAAGGAACTAGCAGTATTAAAAAAAATCAAAAAAACCAACAAAATCCACAACAAACCTCTATGGAGAAGTTTCATTATTTCAGATGCTTTCTTCCACTATTTAAAAAGTGTTTGCTTTTGTTGTATTTCAAAAACAATAGGTGTTTCTTGCTGTTATGTTCACTTGCTTCAGAAAGCAGTATTTCTTATTTGCTTTGGGACATCAGTATAGCTACTGACCAGGTTCTCTCTGGAGTGCCTGTGTGATACAGCTCTGGCTATACTAGAAAGTTGCACAGCATGAGAGAAACTGATCTCTAGAACAAACTGGTGTTGAGGATTTTAGTATACACTGTACATCTTACTTTGGCCTGGCTGTAGCCTGGTCTGTGGACTGAATGCCTAGCAGCAGCTGGAGAGCCTCAGGATTGCTGCCAGAAAGTATCTTCCAGTTGCATTTCACCCCAAAGGAATCCAGTTCTAATACTCCAGAGCTGCAATGTGAACCAAAGCTCAGCAAGTGGGGCTGACCAGGCTATTTAATTCTGGAGTATACTGACGTCAAATAAAACACTGTGGTTAATGCATTCTTTGCACCTTCCTAAATACAGTAGAAACTCAGTGTATAGATACTGAGAGCAGAGTTTTTTACTTTTCCCTCTTATGTCATCCACCTTATATTTTCAAATGTTCTTTCTCCAGGTTAGTTTTTCCCTTCTTACAATCATACAATGAAGAGCTCGTTTTCTTATGCAATTTTAAAGGCTATGTCAAACAAGTCGGAAGGTTTTGTTTATGTTTTGAGTGAGCTAGAATTTTATGCCTTAATTGGGTATTCACTAAGAAAAGAAAGGGAAAAGGAGAAATATAAGGATCATGGGAGGCTGACATTCCTTATGGAAAATGAAAAAACAGTACAGCTGAGCCCATGTCTAAAAATTACTGACTCATATAGCAGTGAGGTAAAATCACTTCACTGACTTAACAGCCCTTCCTTATGTTGTTATTTGTCTTGCAGTAATGCCTAAATGTCTGTTAGTTTTCACCATTCAATCATTCAAGAAGAGTCTTTTTTCCACAGTCCAGGAACAGGAAAGTACTTTATGAGTAGGTAAGATGGAAGGAAAAAAAGTTTTAAAAAAATCCAAATTCATTTTACAAAAGGTACACTAGTATATTGTCAAGATGTTGCAATACATTAGGTGTAAGGGTAGTTGTAGTGGATAGTGCCAGGCAAACAGTATTTTGCAGTATTTGTATGGATACATTCTTAAAATTGCTTCTTTACTTCAAACCCCCCAATAAAGCATAATTTGTGTATTATATGTTAGGAACAGCTGTCTCGCTGCAGTTGGGATTATCAACTTAGACATAGTTAATGGATATTTTCATTTAAGATAGGTGTTAGCTGTTATAAAAGCCGTCACTTTATAAAACAGTGTAGGCGTGCCCTATATTATTTAACAATGATGTTATATCACTATGATATAGCACACTTGCTTTACATAGACACTACTTGATTAGATACTTGCGTATGACTTCCTATATTACTTAGCATTTCCTTTACCCAGAAAGTTACAATGGAGTGGACCTCTCCCAGCAATGCCATTTTCCTTCAGCACAGGTATTGAACCTTAAAGCCATATATATTTCAACTCCAAATCTTCTAATGCTTTTTTCTTTTTTTTTTTTTTTTAATGCCAGGGTTCAGAGTGCACATGCATATTATTTGTCTCTAGTTTTGAAGAAATAATGGTTTATATTATTTTTAATATGTTTTTTCATATTTGTTGTGGAAATTTAATAAATGATAACTAATTCTGGAGTACATTGACAAATCATTCTGTCTGGCGAAAATCTAGATGCAAGAATTGGTTGATTTCTGTAAATGGATTAGCTATGTGCAACCTTTGAGCACGAAATTATGAAATACACATATCTAGAGGAGCAGCAGACTTGTCATCACTCTGTTCAACACTTGCATCACATTATAATCCTGAAAAAGCTTGCTGCCCTATTTCCATTAATTTTGGTAACTTGGCTGTTGCATAGTCCAAATCTTGCAGAGTTCCAGTATTTAATTTTAAAATTTATGTGCTTTGAAAAATTGTATAAGGCAAGAAATATTCTTTCACTTTTTATGCTGTAGCTCAGATTTACATTTTTAGAGCTTCCATCAGCTTTGGCAAAATGAAGATTAGTTTGATCCAACTTCTGAAGCTGGAAGCTAAGCCAAGATTCTGGTAGTCAGGGATCTGCAAAAGCATGTTGCTGCTCTATTACCTGACACTTTTGGCCCTATTTTTGATATTTTTATACTAATTTTTTATTTTCTTGGGTGTACAGGGCTCATATTCTCTTTTTCTCTGGGGCTGGAGTCAGATCCTATTTTCACTTGACATCTTTTGCACATCACTAAAGGCATGAAGCAGTTCCCTAAGCCTAATTCTACTACTCTGGGCACATGTCAACAAACAAGGGGTTAAGCTGGCTTAACCATGGAAATTCCCATCTCTTACAACTATTTAATCCTAATTAATAAAGCAAGCCTAAATTTTTCCAAAACGCTGATGCTTACAAAGAGTAGCCCTTATTTCACCCCATCAGTTTTCTTAGCACCTGAGCATTTATTCTGAGTGGAAAAAAGTTTCATACACTATGCAGATGTAGGTTAATCATTAATACCCCAGCTATAGTCAATCAAAGTAAGAATGGCCCAATTGTTCCACAAATATTATTTACTGGGTCAATATCTGTGGATTAATTTTGTCACAGTGTAACTGTCTGTGCTCAAAATACAAATGCATTGTGAAAACAGATATATTGTTATGGAAGTCTCTTATCTTGTTTCTATACTACCTCTGCAAACAATATTTAAATTAATTTATGAAGATTTTGCAGAGATAAGTTTCTATTTAGATACATTTTTGAGAATATCTTCTTAGTGTTATTATTATTAAGCATTTCAGAAATATCTTTGAAGGCCTCAGAAGGGCAGTATTTTCATGCAGATAACTAAAGTACAGAAGAATCTGTATTATTATTTCAGATAGAGCTATTCACAGAGAGATAATGATAGAGATGAGACAATGGATTAATTTTTACTCTTTCATCTATGTGTGCTTTAGTTTTTGTTTCCAAGTGCCACAGAAATTGTCACATGGTGAAACTTCATCTGCAAGATGGGATGTAACCTTTGCAAATTAAAACTTATCAAGGTATTTTAGGGATTCCTTTTGTCACACAGAATAAAAACAAAATGGGGAAAGAGGATGGAAAAGTTGGCAAAGGTTCTTGTGATAGTAATTCGAAAAATATTGAGGGGAAAAAGGAATAAAGCACACTGAATTTAAAAAAAAAAAAAAGACAGAAATGTATGCTACCCTAATTATCCTTTTTCAAATTAAATATAAGGCAATGTTGCTAACTATAAAGTGTCACGATGTTCATTCGTTGAAATATATGATGGAACTAATGGAAAAGTCAGATGATACCATTTTACTTTCTGATACAAGTTAGTTTCATGTGAGACACTTTAGCAGTAAATTTTATATTAGTGGAATATTTTCAAAATTTAATATTTTTGAAGTTGAGCGTCCTGCAAAAAGGGCATTTTTGTTTGGAGTGGGGAAGGTTTTTTTCCTTCTTTTTTTTTTTTTTTTCCCCTTAGTGCAGAGATCGCAGAAACACAGAATATGCTAAGTTAGAAGGGACTCACAAGGATCATTGAGTCCAACTATTAACCTTGCACAGGACCATTCCCAAGAGTCACATCATATGCCTGAGACTGTCATCCAGATGCGTCTTGAACTCAGGGTTGGTACTGTGACCACTTCCCTGGGGAGATTGTTCCTGTGCCAAGCCATTCTCTGGGTCAAGAACATTTTTCTAATATCCAACCTAAGCATTCCCTGACACAACTTCAGGCAATTCCCTCAGGTTCTGTCACTGGTCACCACAGAGAAGAGATCACTGCCTGCCCCTCTTCTTCCCCGCACGAGGAAGCTGGAGACTAAAATGAGGTCTCCCCTCAGTCTCCTCTTCTGAAGGCTGAACAGACCTTACTTGCCTTGCATCTATCTGTGAAAAACCCCACAGTCCCTCCCACTGTGTTCTTGTTTCCTCACACTCCTATTGACACTCATTTTCATGGAAAGAAAAAGGAAATTAAAGGTTTGGGGTGTAGGGAATTCTTGACACTCTTTGCAACACAACAAAAAAGAAATTGAACTGAAAGTAGTTTGGCAATTTGTTGCAAATGTTTTCAGCTAATCCTCCAAGGCTTTTCCCTTCACGCCAGCAGAATTTCCCACTTTTTTTTTAGGTTCACTCTGTTGTCAGTGGCCTACGCATGCATGTGCTTCAGCTTGACAGGTCACAGAAAGTATAGACCAGCCATTCACCTCCAGCTGCCCTTCCACTCAACTTCCTATAAGCAATATTGGCTTCTGTTACTAAAAACTGCTTTTTACATATAATGAAATTCACAAGTGCTTTGGAGGAAATGTGTTTTTTTTTCTGCCCCCACAATTTCAATAGCAGTTTATTCCTTTAAAAGTCAAATTGCAGAAGGGAATAACTTTGAAAGCAAACTGGAAATATAAAGACAGGAAATGAGTCTGTGACTGTATAACAGAGTTCATAAATGGGTCCTTTTTTGGTATGAAACTGGGCTTTTAAAGTAGAAAAATCACCTACTTAACAAAACCATTCGCTGTTTCAGCACTGCAGGAGCATGAAATAAATCCATGTTTCTTTCTAATATATCATTCATTCGATCAAACTATTTCCAAATTACTTGAGTTCTAACAGTATAGCAGAAGGGTCCATACCTCTGCTGGGACAGTGAACTTTTTAACATAATCCTTTGAATTTCCTTGTTCATTCAGGTTTACAAAGATACCTATAAATCCTCCCTTAATGTGAAGGTGGGGCAAGCAAACTCTTTCTAGAATTACGAGCTACAGACACTCTAACTTCCCTGAGAAACCCTTCATTTCAGCTGTAGTGAGAATTTCTGCATTTTAATGCATCCAAACCTAGCCTTCTGTATACATCTCAGAACATCTGCATGTGCTAATTCTACATCAAGTTATTCAGAATCACCAGGATTGTCCCTAGTCACTGAATTACAGTGCTGTCAAGTCAAACAGCATTGATAGAAGACCTAAATCACTTAATTAGCATGGAATTAGACCCCCCTCCCCTTGCCTACACTGTTTAGAGCAGTGTGCAACCATCACAGACGTACAATTTCTCTCTAGTTCGATTCTGTTTTCCAGTTGAAAAATAGGAATAATCAGTTGTTTTGTGTGTCCCCCTCCCACATCACAAATCAATAAATAAAAGTCATGTATACACAAGGCATGTATATTGTCAAACAATTCTAGGATTTAGAATTAAACAATTGTAGGATTTAGAATTAATTGACTAAAAAGATTTCCTAATTTTTCTGCTCAAGAAATATTTTTTTGTTTTCCTTTTAAAATGAGACTCCTAAGTATCTTTCTCTAGTCCACTGTTCCATCACAATTTCTTAATGCTTTATGGGAACAACTTTTCCTCTAATTCAGAGGCTTGAGGAGAAGGAAATGTTGCAAATTCTGTTTATGCTAAATGTAATTAAATCTTGGGAACTTCGGCAGATTTGAGTTATCTCAGATTGTTTTGTGCATCAGAAGGTGAAAGTGCTGCATAGCAGCAAATGGAGTATAAAGGACAAATTCTTTGTGCACATTAGACAACTAGGGACAATTTCTGGATATACAAAGTGTTTAGAAAAAGAGATGGTGGTGAGTGAGCTGGATCTGGTGTCAGTGTCCTGTTTAGCCCATGTGGCTGAGGCTAGCAGCTGTGATGGATGACTGGGTTCTCTGAAGGTTCAGATATTCTGTTTTCTGTAGAACCAGACTTATCCATGGAACTTAAGAAATCTTTTCCTTTTCTTTATGATTTTCTCTCTCAGAAAGCACCTCTGAGCTCTAAAATACCCTTTTTCCCCCCTGTAATTTAAGGTATCATGATATTACCACAAAGTATGTGAACTTTAGGGATTGCACTTAAGATGGGAACAAAACAGGAAGAACATCCTATATCTCAGAAAATCTCATCTTGATCTTATTTAGCTTAGTAAGTTTTGTGTTTATTTGAGGGTTTGTGTGTGTGTGTGACTGTTTGTGTGTGTTTGTTGGGGTTTTTTTGTTAATTGATTGCTTTGTTCTTTGTTTTTGCCTATGTGGTTTTTTAATCTTGCAAGGAGATATGAAACAGAGATTGACAATTATATATTCACTCTAGATGAAGTAGCAGAATACACTGTGATCTCAAATCATGATTAGGTACTAAGAAAGGAGCTTTGGAAAAGTCTTGTGTGGGCAAGACTGTGGAGGAGGGTGCTAATAGCAGATGGGTTTTGTATTTTTTTAAATAATAAAGGTGTCACTATGTTGCCATGTTGTGCTATGTATCTAAAAATGTCTGATTAAAAAAGCACGGATTGTATTTGATTTGATATTTATTGATGGTCAGCAAAATCTGTGGAGCTATCATATTGCTTCCTCCATTTAATTTTATTTTTAAAGGAAATTTTGTCTGTCATGTTAGACTGTGGTGTTTTTTCCTTTCTTTTGACATGTTATATAGGAATGGTATTTTCATTATTCTTATGGATGGGAACTTTGAGAAACATTTTAATTGTCTTCATTGGCATATGAATCACAATTTTTTAAGGCAAAAAAAAATGTACTGGATAACATTTTAAAAACTTATTTAAACATAAGTCATTTTATTCTATTTTAGAGAAAATATCATCTTGACTAAAACAGAATAGACTGAAATCATCTTAAACTTATTTAAATATGGTGTTCTTTACTGTGTCTTATGGAAAGAGTTTATTTTTTAAATTCCAAGCCAAATTCCACTATGTTGCAGTCAGACAGTTTATGTTTTTTTTTAATATTAGTATATTGGATGCAAAATACACCCTTCAACAATACTTTTTTGCATTTAAAAATAAGAATACGCAGCCTACCTCAAAGTGTTAGACTTGTTAAAATATACAAAACTCAACCAACTTAAAGTTGATTGAAATATTTTCTTTCCATAAGGTGTTGGTTGTTTGGTATTTTGGGGAGGTTTTTTTGTAATTATTTTCTTGTTCTTAATTAAGCATGACGATTTTGGTGAGTTTGTTCCCTGGGCAGTTTTAACTAAAGAGTGTTTGAAATAAATTAACTTCTGGCCAGAGGAACATGCATATATGCATATATAGTGAGTTTTGGATGCTGGAGACATCTGTACTAGTCGTGCTACTTTCTAAATGACTGTTTCTGTTTTTCATTAAAGGAAGATAACTTAGTCTACTGTCTTTCCACGAGATACCTTTATCAGATGTCTAAGGGCAGTCAAATTCATTCATGTACAGACTAGAAATATTTTCAAAATTGGATAAGAATAGATACACATCTGACTACCTTTCATGCAACTACATCCAACTTCTGCATCATGTCAAAATTCTCCCCTTATCCCTCTGCCATTCATTACACTTAATGCTGCAGGGACACCTGTCCCTAAGGCTCTGAAGTTGCCAGCTTGGGAGGCTATCTTTGTCATTGGTTTAACCCAAGAAACATAACAAAAAGGTAGTGATGGTAATACCCTTCTTAAATCTGTCTGGGACTTGAAAGGAAGATTGAAGTTCAGCATGTTTTTCTGCTGTTTGATTTTGCCCCTACTTTTAAAATTAGAGCCCCCTGTGGTAAGAAGAGGGCCATAATACCTTCGGTCGATGACTGCACTCTAGCATTTTTAGTTGAAGCTCTCAATTAGGTGTCATTTTCAACATTCTGTGCAGAAATTTAACTTAATTCTGAGAGCTAAACACAGCGATCAAGCCACAAAGCTGTATTGCTTGTCTCTCTGTTTCAATGGTCATACTGAACATGCAGGACGTACAAGAGTCTCCTCGAATTTTTGCTTTAAAATAACATTTTCAGGCAATCATATTCATGGGAGAACTGCAAATACTGAAGGGTGGGAAAGAATTTACTTTGCTCCTACATCTTTTAGAGAAAGGCCTAAGTCTCCTGTTAAGTTGTTTTGGTAGAACACTTTTCCATTTGCTTGCATTTACAAACTGTTTTTTTTTGTACTTTCAAAACTCTTTGTGTTCTTTATGGTGCTTGCACATATCAGGCAGTGTATCTGAAGGTGTATTTTAGGTGATTTTAGGTATTTGTCTACAAAGGTTAGACCTCTGCTACTAAAAACTAAAGACAAGCTTTACAAGGTTTTTTTTTTGTGGGGGAGGGGGGAGAGGGGGTTCCTTTGGGTTTGTTTTTGTTGTTGTTGTTTGATTTTCTTTGTTTATGCCCAGACCTTACAATTTCTTATGTTCTCTCAGACAGAGGGAAAATCTTTAGTCCCTTGGGTTTATGTATTCTAAAAGTTCACTGAAGCATCTTGTTTTTGGCATGACTATGGTCCTAACTTCTAACTTGATTAACAAAAATCCCAAGCTAGCCTTAGTTCAAACCCGGATCCCTCCCATAAGTCTTCTTCAAGAATATTATTCCACACCTAATTGACAACTGTTTTCTTCTGACTTTCCTGTTGAAGCTTTTATCCACCCTCAAGAAAGCTTGCAGATCATCCTGCATATTTCCCTGGGCATGCATCATCTCCTACATGCTGGGCTTTGTTCCCTTCTGGAACCGTTCTGGTCTCCCCACCCATCAGTGCTATGAACTCCTGGGCTTAAGGACATTCTCTTTCCATGTGTCATTAACTTGGATGCTAGGTAGATAGTTTAGCTATATTAGTCAATATTATACTTTCAATGATAATTGTTTGTTGTTGTTGTTTTCTTTGAAGTAAGAATCGTAATTATGGTTAAACCTGATAAAGAAAAAAATTATTTGAGTGTTCGGAGTTTTGCTTATGATAATATATGCTGAATGAGTCCTAGAAAAAATATCTATGTAGAGAGAGAAATGAAGATGATGAAATCCAAGATCCTGTTCTATAATTAGGCTTTCATGATGGAATTAATAGAACAGATTAATGAAATTTAGCCTGATTTTTCAGAGAACCTTCAAAACTTTTGTCCTTCACTGATACAAGCAAAACATAAATGAATTTCTTGAATCTTAGACTAATGATAAACAACTCAAGGCCATCTTCATAACCTCACTGTTAATGAAGCTTTGGTGAGCATAGAGAAGGAACTATGGCCAGCATGTCTTGAGCTATAGTGCTTTTTAACTGGCTGCACATACAACTTTGAGAACAGTTTATAGGAGAATGATATTATTGTGGCTCTGGACATTTCAGGAATTACTTTTCAGGGCTGAGTAGGAAGTCCAAAGGTGAATAGTGACTTATATTCTTAAAGTCTTAAGTCATATGCAGTCTGAAAACTTCGTTAGGGACAAGAAATACCATCTGATGTAGCTCTATGCTCTCAAAAAAAAAAAATCTTCACAAGAATTGATTTTTATCTCAAGAAATAGAAATGAGGGAATACGGCCTGGGAATACCATGATAATCAGTTCAGGCAGGAATTGAATATTTTAGATTAGGTAACTCTTCCTGCTGAGGTCTCTTGCACCAGTGTCCATTAAGCAGATGAGGAAAAGTTGCTGGAACTCATTTTTCTAGAAAAATGTATTCACAATTCTTCGCTGTAATTGGTTACCTCAGTGCAAATAACAAGATATTGAGAATAGCATTCAGAAGCTGCAGCTTTTGATCCCCCGTTACCTCTTTGAGCTGCCTCATTAAGGAGAGGACGGAACTACAGATGCAAGTCAGTTCAGGATTTCACCCAGTGGAACATACTAATTTTTAGAAACAGAATTTTCTCTTATTTGCTGATCCTTCTGGTTACTTTCCTAAACTCTAAATCTGTCATCTGCTTACAGTTTTGTGAGTGCTTATGTGAATCTAGCTGAATTTTAAAGAATTGCAGATGTATGTGTATTTTTGAGAAAGGCATGCCTATCATTCCTCTTTGTGTTTAATGGTCTTTCAAATATCCTTCAAATTCATAATTTTCTCCATGGAAACACATGCTGACATATAGAGAGCATTCAAGCTTGGTCATGTTTCTAGAACTGATAATATTTAGTTAAATAGGCTTAGAAATGGCAAGAAAAATTCTGCATATATGATGTCTTGGGTACCCCCTATGTGGAAAGGAAATACATCATCTTCATGTCTTTTTCATTTCATATACTTGCAGTTACCTGATTGCATACTCTTGTGGTCTGTACACAATTCCATTGGCTTGGCTTTCTTGAGTAAATTTTCTTAGAAAAGTTCATAATTTTGCTTTCATTGTCTATGTTTGTATCATTCTTAGGGGTCTGAGCTTCTGTTGTGTCAGATTCTTACAAATAACAGCATCAAAAAGATGAAAAGGGGTGAGGACAAAATTAAATGAACAAATGAAACAATCCTGAGAAAGGAAAACCAAAGTATATCATCTGCTTAGAATTAATCCTAGTTTAACATGTTGTAGAGACTTATGTGAAATTTGATGATAGTATTATTTTTTCCTATTTAGAGGTGAATACAGTCTCAAATCCTTTTATGCTTTTAGATCTGGGGACAAAAAAGCTATACCAATATCTCTAGGCAACAAACAGTATTTAACTCTGCATCAAACAGTATTGAACTATGCATTCAGACATTGTTGAAACTTTAGGTTAGTATTATTTCACTCAGATTCTGAAAATACTATTGAGATGAAGTTGAAAGATGCTCACCATAAAGTCATTGAGGCAGATTTAAGGAACCTGAGACTTTGGCAACAAATATACTGTGGTTTAGTGTAGCATTTATGATTTTCAGGGGGTAGCTGATATTTTGCATATATTGTCTTTGTTTCTCAAATCTAATTATAAGTAAGAAATTAAAACCAACAAAAATGAGAGATACTACTACTGTGGTCTCACTTTCTTCTCAACCAAAACCTCTTTGCCTCAGTTCAGCCACCTTTTTTCTGTGGAATTTTATGGTATTTGCTATTCTAAGTATCAGCAGCAAAGAAATGAAAATGTGTGCCTTACCCAAGAATATTCTCACATACACTGGTAGCTGATTAGTTTCTTTTTGGTGCTTCCATTACTAATAGTAAAATGACTCTGCTTTCTAATTCCACCATTTTCATTCTCCAGATAAATTGTACAGAAGTTAGTCACATTTAATGGACAGAAGGAAACAATCAATGAGGGGAATTCCTCCATGCATTATAGCATTCCACATAAGTAATGTCTGGTATAGATAATATGTATTTTGATATTATGTCAGTGCTACAATTTGATAATGAACACTCAAATCAACTTGAGTGTTATTTTTTCCTTTTTTTACTGTGTTGCATTTTAGTAAGAAGACGAATACATACAAAATGGTAAAAATTAGCATCACATGAAAGATAAAGGATTTCCATGAGTTCTGCTCCTTACAGCACTCTATATGGTGTGAAAAATCCTATTGCACTTCACCTTAACTCTGAAAGGTATTCCTGTCATTCCCGTTTGAGTTAAATGTTCTAATATATATCATGGAACCATAGAATGGTTTAGGTTGGAAGGGGCTCAAAAGATCTTCTAGTTCCAACCCCCCTGCCATCAGCAGGGACACCTTCCACTAGACTATGTTACACAGAGCAGGGCATCCGTAATTTCTCTAGGAAACCTTTTCCAGTGCCTCGCCACCCTCACAGTAAGGAATTTCTTCCTTATATGTAATGCAAACTTACCCTCTTTCAGTTTAAAGCCATTACCCCTTGTCCTGTCTCTACATGCCCTTGTAACAAGTCCCTCTCCAGCTCTCTTGCAGACCTCTTTTAGCTAAGTCTCGCCAGTGCCTTCTCTTCTCCAGGCTGAACAACCCTCAGCTCAGCCTGTCAGTAACTTTCAATACCAATTTGTTGAGCAGTATAAGTTGTTGAATTTGAGTTAGTTTGCCAACAAGTCAACAAAACTTTTTTTCAAATGACAGGAAAATCATGACTCAATGGGAGAAAAATTACTTAAGTAAATTAGTAGTTAAAATTAGATGTTTCTAACTAACCTTGTGTCTGTCCTTGCATGTATTTTTTTAAAAATCACTCCAGAACATCCCATGGTGTCAGATGATATGGCTGTCAGATGGCAGATTTTATAGCAGAGCTGATCACAACTTAAATTGTTCAGCTATTTCTAAGTGTCAGTAAAACAAAAGCATCGGCTGATCTTTGCACAAAAATGTAGACAGAGTTTCTGAAATAAAGGTGGCCCTTGATTTTTTTTCTTTCAGTAAATCCTGGTAGCACACTGGATGAAAATGCATGGTGCATATCCTTTGAGCACATTATAGAACTGGCAGCTGGGAGTACAGTGGCTGTAAGTCTTTGTTAACACTGACTCTGGTCTGCTCTTGGACCTGCACTGCCAGCCCTGATGTGATTTAGAAAGTCTTGAAAGGTTGGAGTTAGGGAGGCCTGTCTCTAGTTACATCCACTCTGCCTTAGAGTAGCCTATCTCTGTTTCCTTACAGGCAGGATCACGACCCAGTGTATCTGCGGTGTGAGCAGATTCTCTTGATGTACATGTTGGTGGCCCGGCATTATCCTGAGGTAGCTGCATAATTCTTGTAAACCAATCAGGAATGCATTTGTATGCACATGCCCCTGGAGGAATATTGCTGGCTTATGCTTTATGTTATTTTTTATCTGGGTTAGAGTGTGGAGGAGAATCTGATCCTTTTTTAGCGCTAAAAATTTTATGTTTGCACATAGGCAAAATATACATCTGTTGAGGAAAAAAGCAGAGAGTCATTTTGACAGTTTCTTAGTAATTTTTGGAGCATCTTATATTGTTTTGACTTATCTAAGTTAATAGAACTAACCTTGAATCATTGAACTAACTTGAATCATAGAACTATCATTAATAGAACTAACCTTAATGCTAGAGACACATTTGCAAGCTGATGTTTTATTGTTTAATAATGGACAAATGATTAAATTCTCTCCCTAATCCACTTGCTGTCACTCACTAAAATTGTGAGAGCAAAAAAGAGTATTTTTGAAAACTGAGTATATAGAAAGTACTATACTTCAGATGTTGTTGTTTTAATACTAATGGGTAGTATCACAGTAAAGCAACTTGTATTGAATTTGAAGTGTGTTGGAAATGGTGATTTAAAGACACTCACACAAAACCACCAATTGCTGTGGGTAACCAACTGTGCAAATCAGTGAATTGCTGCACAAATTCTGGCATTGTCAGTCATTTTTGTTCAAAAGCATGACCACAAAAACTGAAGTAATGGATACCAGAAAAGGCCTACTGAATGAATATTTGGTGGCTCTACGCTAGAGAAGTGACTAGCTGGTATTTGCCAACTTCATCTTTTCCTAGCAGCACCCCAAGCAGCCAGCCTGTGTCACTCACCACAGCACAGCTCCAGGGCATACTGTCCGTTTCCTCTTTGTTCCATTTTATTTTTTAAAGAGGAAAAAATTTACTTAAAGCAGATCCTAATCTTTTATCAGTAGAAGAAATAATTTGCTTTGATTTCAGCTTCTAGAAATAAGTAATATGTTATGATTTTCCTGTCAGCAAACACATTTTTAACAGGGGAAATACTCTAAAACTAGGCGAGAGAGAAGATGAAATCAAGCGGAAATGCATTCCTCACAGAAGATAGGATAGTTTCTTTCTTTTCTTTTTTTCCTAAGCAGTCATTCAAATCTGTTTCTGAAATCTCTACTTTATCAACTGCAGATAGGAGGGTGAAAATATGTGCAGAAAAATTCTTGTTTGAATTAGGTCCATTTTCCCATAGCTCCAGTTGGGATGCATGATAAAATTATCAATGAAACGTCCTAATTTGATCCTTAACCAAAGGGATGTTGTCCTATGAATCATCTGTGTTTGTGGGAGGCAACACTCAGGCTAACAGAGCAGGAATGGGACCCAGATGTTTTCTGGGAAGCTGGTTGCACTGTAGGCTGTGTGTATTACCTAATGTAGGCGACCATATGGAAGAAAAGGTTGGAAACATCCCATTACAAGTCATATATCACTGAGCTGACAGCAAGGATTTCAGCTTATTTTTATTTAAATCATGAAAGCAGCTGCTCAGCTGTCCAGCTGTATTAAATTTAACCCTTTTGCTGTCAAATGAATTTTGCTTTATGAAATGGCAGCCAAAGAGTTTGTTACATTTGCAGAAATATCCAGGTTAGAGGGTGGTGCAATAACCCTTACCCCATTCAGCAGGACAGCGCTAGTGATACAGCCATTCAATACACCTGGACTTCATGAAACACCAGCAACCCTCTTTGCCTGCAAAGGTTGCAAAGGAAAGGCATATTCGCTATATAAAGGGTGTATTTGTAGATTTTTTCCCCCCTTTTGTTGCACACCTTTAGAATGAACAATTGCAAATATCTTTTTTTCATTCTTGTGTTTTTCTTTTTTTTTTTTCTATTATTGATTCCTTTGTTCCTTAATTTTCCCTCCCCTTCATTACTTCTGTTTGTATATGGTGTTCATCAGACTCCATCTCCTGTATCTTCTCTTCTAACATTTCTGCTTTTCCTTCTCCTGGCTCTACCCTTTTTCTTTTCTGCTTTCCTCCCTATTGTCTTCTTTCTGTCACTAGAACATAAGATGCTCTCAGGAATTGTCCTTTCACTTCTTCTCTGTCCTGTTATATACAATGTGTATTCTTTAGTGTTCTTTTTAAGTATTTCCTCTTTCCCTAGATTTGATATGTGTTTAAAAGAAATTCTTAGTTTGCAAAAAGGCTGTTCCCCTCAGTAGGAAACAATCTTTGGCTTCCAAATCAACTCTTCACCACATGTGTTTCAAGCAGCTTATTGATTTGTTATTTTTTAGCACTCTTTTGTTAAAGAAAGAGACTTTAACTGAAGCCTAACAGTTATAGTTAAGTACCAGCCATACAGTAAGTACAGACTTTAATTTCCTGTGTAGAAATCTGTAGAAGAAATATAAGGAGTATCCAGCATAATACTAAACCAGATTAGTAGTTTTGGCATGCTAATGCATGCTAAAGTAAGTTTGTCTCTTACTGTTTTGGAGGCTGTATGCTTTATTGTGTGCTACGTCTACCCTGCTCACCTCCTTGTTAGAGCCCTCTATTTTTCTGTCAGAACATGGAGGTTTTCTTGTTTTTCATCCTTCATGTTTTATATTCTAGTCATAGTCCTTTAAGTCTACAGAATATTTTAGGATTTCTTCCACATCCATCAATGTGAAGCTTTAGCATAATAAAATGGTGTGCTTACATTAGCATTTCTATGTGATACAAATATTTGCATACAGATTAATTCTTTCTTACTTAAACACAGTGGAAACACAAAGAATTTAGCAGCAATTGCTTCCAACCAGTGCTTTTACTCAGTTACTGCAAGAAGGCTCCTGATGTAAACACAGCCCATAACTTCCCATCCAGGCCCTAAGATGTGGTGCGGTAAAAGTACTAATCCTTAGGTAGTTTTAGAAAAGAGGTAGGATCAAGAACTGAGATCTTCTGCTCAGGATAAGGCAACAGAAGGTGTTGCAACTGGCCACAGGAAGATTCTTCATGCCCAGATACTATGAGAGGCAGCCAAAACGCTGCCCTCTTGCAGAAGAAGTAACTTCTCTAATAATGCTTGCTATGCATCTTTCAGCAGTCTTTGCTTACTGGAGAGGTTCCAGATGATTGGAAATTGGCTAATGTGGCACCTATCTATAAGAAGGGCAAGAAGGAGGATCTGGAGAATTATAGACCTGTCAGCCTGACCTCGGTACCAGGGAAAATTATGGAGGGAGTTGTCCTAAGGGAAATTATGCTGCTTCTACAGGATAATAAGGAGATCAGATGTAGCCAGCATGGATTCAGGAGGGGAAGATCCTGTTTAACTAACCTAGTCTCCTTTCATGACCAGGTGACTCATCTGATCGACGAGAGGAAACCTGTGGATGTAGTGTATCTTGATTTTAGCAAAGCCTTTGATACTGTTTCCCATAACAAACTCCTGGTTAAGCTGATGGATTGTGGCTTAGACAGGTTTACTCTGTCCTGGGTTAAGAATTGGCTGGATGGCC